>JAUZST010014085.1:0-35401 GCA_034779995.1 Parotocinclus haroldoi
TGTGTGTGTGTGTGTGTGTGTGTGTGTGTGTGTGTGTGTGTGTGTGTGTGTGTGTGTGTGTGTGTCCGTGTGTGTGTTTGTGTGTCTGTGTGTGTGTGTGTGTGTGTGTAGGTTGATGTTCAGCAGGTGGTTGTATCTGTTTTAGTTCTAACAGAGCAGAACTGCTTACATCTCAGTTCATCTGCTTACAACAACACAACAACACCATCAGTAACAACCACAAAGAACAACACAATAGTGTATTTACACTAATAAGAATACAACACTACATTCAGAACACTAACACCATTAATAACAACACAACATTAAAAACAACACAACACAGCATTAATAACAACACAACAACAATAACAACACAGCATTAATAACAACGCAACACAAAAAACGAGCAAAGAGCAAAGGCCGAATAACAACATTGACAAAAAGTTTAGTAACAAACACGAAATCAGTAAAAACAACACAACGTTAACACAATTAACATCAGCACTCACAACAAAGTTAATAACAACACAACAAAATACTAACAACGACATCATAACACAACAATTACTAACACTAACAACAAAATAACATGAATAACAACAGCGATTACAACATTAACACAATTCCTATCAACACTCACAACGTCTGTGTACGATCACTACAACATGAACAGCAACAACACAACTTAAAGAAAGCATTAACAACAACACTAACAATGTAATGAGTAACACTCCAGTAGCGTGTGTGTGTGTGTGTGTGTGTGTGTGTGTTTCATCGGACTGTCAGTCAGAGATGAATTATGGGTAATGTAGTCCCAGAGTGGTACGTGTGATGGAAAAATTTGCACTGTAATCAGGACAAAATAAATAAGAGACATAATTTACAGGGATCTGTAATGACCCAACCCACACACACACACACACACACACACACACACATACACACACACACACACACACACACACACACACACACACAGACACAGATACACACAGGTGACTGTCTGGGAAAAGATTTCAAAACATCCAGGCCCTCAAAACAGCTTCTTTTCGCAAGCTATTAGACTCCTGAACAATCATAGCCTGGTAGAAACAAATGGTCAAATCATTGACTGGACCGTACACACACACTGCACTGTATATCGTTGAAATGATGTTGGTAGTGCATACTGAGGTTCAGACCTGACTGCAGTACGATGAAGAGATGGCGAGGATGGAAGATAAGATGGTTCAGATGGCTTCAGAGGGTGGAGATGATTGGAGAAGTAGTGATGCTTAATCTGTACAGTACAAAGTGTACCACACGCGAACTTACATACGTGCATGTACAAAGTACATGGTGCTCTACATATGCAGGGGAAATATACAGTGTATGAAAACACAAGTGATTGAAAGGACTGATACTGTTGTTCAACAGGAGCCAAAGAGGCACTGATGTATTAGATCAGCCAGATGAAGCAGTGTATATAGTTATAGGTTAGAGAGAATATACAGGTAGTGAGGGGGAAAACAAAAATGTACTACTTACAATAGGACCGGTCCAAATACTTGCAAACACCATTCATGGTTTGGTACTCATAAACAGTGGAAATTCATCCACTCAACCACAAGTAGTCTCTAAACACATCAACTGAGTTAGAACAGCCTCTAATCCAAATGTGAGCTAATGAGCAGGCAAGTACACAACTGGTAGGGATGAATAACACACCTCTTCATTAAGACTCTGTATGTGGGTCAGGAATACTGACTGGGTGATGAGGTGTATAGCTGGGCAGAACAGAAAAACGGACCGCACTAAAGAGTAGTAAAGTAATGCTGTAATAGAAAACCACCAAAACACAAATAACAATTAAACCCATGAATATGTAATAATTATTAGGTAAAACGTGGAAATTAGAGTTCAGTACAGTATTGTATACTATAGCTACCATACTATACTACAAGTGTAGTAGTGTACAACTGTGCACTTTATTAGAAACATCTACCATATTGCTTCAACTTGTAGATGTAAAGTCAGAGACAGAAGCTCATCTGTTTCTGATCAGATGCTAGTCATTCTCTAATCTTTTATTATCACAGGATGCTGAACACTTTTGGTTGGTGAACTATTTTCAGTCCTGCAGTGAAACTCGGGTGTTTAAATACTCCATGAGCACTGCTGTGTCTGATCCACTCATACCAGTACAACACACACTAACTCACCACCACCACATCAGTGTGAGTGCAGTGCTGAGAATAGCCTAACACCCAGATACAGAGAAACAGATGGAGTTGAAGTCTAGATATGACATCCGTAAAAATATAGAACTACAAATTGCTTTTATGTGCTAAGTGGTGTGCAAATGTTATAATGCTTTGCCAGCTTGTTGTGGCAAGGGTGAGGCAAGAAGTTATTTCATTTGGTAAGCCATGATAAGAAGACACCTGTGTCTATTACAGTGTTAACATAATTAACGTTAATGTTAATAATAATTAGTTGTTTTCTACGTTGACATCACAAATAAATTCTGAGACTCAAAGATAATGACAAAAAAGGATGATGGTTTGATGTTGCATTATGTGAATTAGGCCTGAATGAAATCGTTGTTATTTTTCCACAGTGGTTCAGATAGAAAAAAAAGGAAGCTTCACTGCTGCTGAGAGCTGAAAACAGGATTTTTAAACACCTTAGGCTTTCAAACTGGTAGATATATCATACAGGAGCTGAGATAAACAGTGTTACAGTGGGTACGGGTTTCTTAATTAACAAATTAATTAATAAATTAATTATTTAAACAAATTAATAGTATCAGATAGTATTAGAGTCATAGTATTCAGACCCCTTTAAATTTTTCACTCTTTGATTCATTGCAGCCATTTGCTAAAATCAAAAAAGTTCATTTTATTTCTTGTTAATGTACACTCAGCATCTCATATTAACAGAAAAAAAACAGATGTATATATTTTTTTTAAATTTATTAAAAAAAGAAAAACTGAAATATCACATGATGTCTGAAGTATTCAGACCCTTTGTTGTGACACTAATATTTAACTCACAAGTGACTGAGCTCCAGAGATGCAGTAGGAAGATGGGAGAATGTTCCACAAAGTCAACTATCACTGCAGCCCTCCACCAGTCTGGGCTTTATTGGCAGAGTGGCCCGACTACTCAGTGCAAGACATATGAAAACCCAAATAGAGTGAAACATGGTGGTGGCAGCATCATGCTACGTGGGTGTTTTTCAGCTGCAGGGACTGGACGACTGGTTACAATTAAAGGAAATATTAATGCAGACATATCCTTGAAGAAAACATTTTCCAAAGTGCTCAGGACTTCAGACTGAGCCGAAGGTTTACTTTCCTAGGATGGGGGGTTAGGTTTCCATAGCAGAACTTTCTGGAGGAATTCCCAAATCAAGGTGTGAAAAACTTGTTGCAAGAAGACACATGTCTGTATGCTCATGATAAGGAGAAACTTTTTTTTTTTTTTTTTTTTTTTTACATCTGTGTGTTAATTAAGAATCTGTGCAATTATTCTATCATTCCTGTAACTTCTCCTCTGTTCTGGTTCAGGTCATGACACGTGTAGCTCAACTCTGCTTCACGAAAGCATGCAACGAATTTCCAAACACACACACACCCCCATGATTAACACACCCTGACTGAGTGGAATTAACAGCGCGCGTCTTTCCCCCCGCCCTCTCTTTCTCTCTACATGGGTATATTCTTTGAACACAACCTTTCCCTGTAAGTAGTGACATACAGAATGCAGTTAACATGACAACATGACAATTACATGGGCTGAAACGCCTGAAAAAAAACCCCCACTGAACGAATGAGAAATAATCATTCACAGCTGTGATGAAAATATTTAACCCTTCATCAGGTTCAGGACAGACTGTGCTTTTGGTGTGGTGTTGTTGGGAGGGTTATTGGTGACAACAGATATTGGTGGTACTTGCGAGAGGACCAGTGACCATTGACAGGAGACTTCTGTTTTTCTGATTTTTTACAGATCCTGCTAAGTACTCAAACAACAGCTGTGATGGTGGATTTTGTGTGATAGTGAGGCACAGCTGTATGTTACCACTCACACAGTACTGTGCAAATGGCCTAGGCTTGTCTTAGGTTTTTTATTTTAGCAAGAGTAAAATAACCATATCTAACGTAATGCTGGCTTAAGACTGTACAGTACAGTACAGTACAGAACATGGTTAACAGAAGGCTTCTATTTTGCATAGGAACAATTTAAGTGCCATTTTTTATCTAATTCTGCATTGTACTGTTTGCCCAATCATTTGCCCATGTGGTTATTTCATCTACTGATATATGATGGTTCTCGTGTAAACCTATTGACAAACGTTAGTTTAGAAATTTGGATTGCTCACTAGTCCTCTTTTCTACTGATCTTTCGTTCTAGACTTTGTGAGTTGTAGCATATCTCAGCCGTTTCATTCTATTTCCCTTTTGAAAAAGTAGTTTCTTGGCTGCTACCCTGCTAAAGGCCATTCCTGATTAAGCTTTGTATCACTGTAGAAGGATCACTTTAGTGTCCCGGTGACGCTGCCAGATGCTGCACAGGGAAGTCACGTTAAATACTCACCGCTGTAGCCTATAGAACCTTTTCGGAACTTTTTCTCGAATTTTTCAGATTAATCACTGAATACAAATCTCCTGCATTTTCAGGTTGAATTTGAATAAAGACTGCAGATATGTTCATAATACCATTCCCCACAATGCACTGCTTCAGTCCCTGTATAACAACAAACAGGGAAAGCAAAAAAAGACATTACTGTACTCACATCACACCTACATAACCGTAATGCTGGCTTAAGACTGTACAGTACAATACAGAACATGGTTAACATAACATAACCGTCTCCATTTGTCTTAAAAGAGCTGGTGGAACCCTGGGTGTAAGATCGTCCTCATGACTGCTGCTGAATTTGTAAATTAGGTAGATCCATTCTAAGCTTCATTATTTTTTTTCTTCAAGTAAACGCCTTTGTAAAGGAGGATTTTGTTATGGATAAAACCCCATGTTCTTTTATATGGAATAAACTCTGTGCCAAACTGAAACATAAACGGTTCAGCTTGGACAGAGAATTCCTCCAGTCTCTTGGTCAGCTAATCATAAGAGGAAAAAATATAAACAATACCTAATCGATCCCGAATAAAGTAGGCGTCTTCGTTGGGCAGAGAGCTGCATCCTGCAGTAAATGTTTAATCAGGCAATGAAAAAGGTCACATGCTTGTCAAGGAGCTGCACAGACACTTTGGCCAGTGCCCCCACATACAAACCATACAATACAGTGTGTTAGCACAGAAATGAAGCGAAGAAATGAAGTACTGTACTGATTTATACAGAATAATTGCTATCATGACTACCAGCCACAGTATGACAAAGTAGTTTCAAAGTTATTTTGCAATAATTATGGGATTATATTTTCTTTAAAATGTAACTTGACAGGGGCTTCACCCCAGCACATTTGGACCAGTCGCTGTTCCAGGTGTTCTTCATGGATAGGTGCCATAGCCCTGGGATTCTAAACATTAAACGCAAGGTTAAAAAGAAAGAAATGTCATGCTATTTAACCTCAATCTCAGTTAATGTGTAAGAAAAATGCACTCAGATTTGCAGTTCACATTATCTGAGCTAACTGGCTTTTATTTACACGAGGATCAGTTCACCTCAGGCGCACATACTTTTCTCTGGTCGAGAACAGGATTCTTCACACGCACATAAATCACTGACAGTGTAATAATGACGAATGCGACGGTGCACATCTGGGTCAAAATATTCATGAAACTTCCTGAAATCCGATTTTTGCTCCGATTTTTTTTCCTGCTACAGTTGAACTTGTTTGCCTTCAAATTCACATCTCTAACACAAGTCTTATTAGCGACACCTTTGGCTTTATTTAATATTTAATTTGAATGGTAAACAGATTATGGATTAAGCACTTAAGCATGCTATCTGGCATTAAGCCTGGTTTCTTTGCGGGTTCCTCCTCCTGGTTGTAGACTCGTTGTTGTACAGCTGTTTTGCAACACTGTTAAAAAAGTAATATGTACAGATGTAATGAATATTTATACCACTACTAATGATTTAAAATGAGAACAGTTTGTCATGCTGAGATCCGATCCTGTATTACCTGTCAATTATATGATTCACGGCACCGTTTTGTTCCACTTCAGGATGATTAGGTAATTAAAACCTGCTTAAAGCTGCAGATTAGTGATGATGGTTGACAGCTGTGAAGTTGTTTTTGATATGATAAGACATCAACAGCTTCATACAGCCAAACACCTTTAATTACTTTAAAATCAGACAGTGGAGAAACGAACATGGTCTGTCTTGTGTGAGTTATTGATAGTTAAGTTAAAGCGATTGTGAAACTGTGTCTCCACGACGTTACTCTTCAGAGGTTTTACATGTATATAACAATATGGTTTTATTCTGTTACATAGATGAAGCATTGGAATATACGCTCTGGAATATACAGCCACAAATCCGAATTGATTTCATTGCAGGCAGTATGATCTTTCATTTGTTAATAAACATCCATTTATGCATTTCAGACCTGCAACATATTCCAAAAGACAAGTTGTGACAGGGGCAATTTAGAGCTACTAATGAGGTAAAAAGAAATTGAAATGTAATTTCAAATAGGTGCTTGTTATTATCATTTGGTACAAAGAAAGCTTCCAGGAAACTGACAAGCCAAGATCTTCGATCTCTCAGACAGCTCTGCATCGAAAATAGCTTATAGGACCACATGAGCAAAGGCATTACTTTGGCAAACAAGCAATACAGTACAGAGCTGCATTCACAAATGCTTCTGAAAATGTTACTGTACCAAAAAAAAAAAAGCTCCATGTTTTAGAAGTGCCGTCATCTTCTCTGGGCTCAGAGGTGAAAAGGACCATTTAGATTATTATCAGCAACAAATCCAAAAGCAAGGGTATGGGCTTGGGTAATTTACACTTTTGTGATGGCAGCATTAATGTAGAAAAGTACAAGAACATAAGCTGTCTTCAAGACGTGATCTTTTCCAGGGATGCATTTTCAACAAGAAAACACAAAACAAGCCAAATCATAGAAGGTTAGGACTTATCAATATATATATATCAACCTTTGTTTGAGGAACAAAATTTTCTTACACATTTGTTGATAAACTGGAGATCCTTTTCCAATCTTTATTCTAATCTTTCCAATCTCAGCCTGTTGATCTGAACCGAATCATAATTATAATTGCCTGTTGATATCAGTTTAAAACGACATCATTATATAGGTTTTTTTTTCGTTCTTTTATGCTGGTGTAGTAAGTCTGATCTGGGATTGACACATGTTGGGTTAAGTTTAATAATTAATAACAGTTAACGTCTGTGTGTATGTGTTTGTATGGAACCGCTGGTTACTGTAGTTACTGTACTGCATTGTTTTTTTGGACACGTGGGTCTTGCCCTGATGTGACGCCTCTGTAATTCGTCTGACTCCTCTATGTCAGCCACTGTTCGAGTGTGTGCTTGTACATGCGTCAGAGTGGTTATTAGATTTTTGCTTAAGTTGTGTGTTGCGTAATTTGTACTGACAAACTCTTAAGATTTCGTTTTGGAGATGTGTGTGTGTGTGTGTGTTTGTGTGTTCTGGGTGGGATTATTACATGATTCAGCTTGTGGTTCAGATGTTCCATGAAATCAGTGTTGTGTCCTGAGGGCAGAGCATGAAGAGAGTGTTTATTTAAGTACCAGCACTTATAAAGTCCTGATACTCACAATAACAGCTGCTTTCATCTCCCACCCTTCCTAGGTAAAGTGTTTTATTGCAGGTTTCTGACTGATTTTACCAAAAAACAAAAATGTGGTAATTAACTTGTTCAGGGCAATAGGGATTCAACTGCAAATTCAACCATTCAAAATAAAATTTTGATCAAAAATGATCCTCTTCCTGATGATACTGATGAGAAGAAACCAACAAATCTTACATTCTTTAGAAATACACCATTAAGAACTGTGTCCTTCAAGAGTTGTTTTTCCTCAATTATCTGGAGTCTCCTGGCCATGGACCCAAAATGTTTTGTTTACCGAGCCACTTGGTTATCACTTTTTCCTTGTGACATGGTGCTCCATCATGCTGAAATAAGCATTGTTGGAATAAGCATCTCCAAATTGCTCCTGAATCATTGGGAGAAGTAAGAAAATTTCATGATACCATTTCTTGTTCTTAGGCAAAGTTCTGAGCGAGCACATTCCAATATATGAGAAGAAACCCCACACATAAATGGTCTCAAGATGTTCCACTGTTGGTGTGACACAGGACTCATGATAGCGCTTAACTTTTCTTATCCAGAGAATCATTTTTCCAATGTCCCTAACTGTCTGACGGGGGGCTTCATTAGAGAAAATAACTTTACCTCAGTCTTCTGCAGTACAATCCTAATACTTCCTACAGAATATTAGTGTGTCCTTGATGTTTTTTGAGAGAAGAGAATTATTTGCTGCCCTTCCTGACATCAAGCAATCCTCCAAAAGCATTTGTCTCGCTGTGTGTTTAGATGAACTTACACCTGCCCTCTGCCATCTCTAAACAAGCTCTGCACTGGTGGTGACCTGATCTCATAGCTGCATTCCTCTTTGGGAGATGGTCCTGATGCTTCCTTGACTTTCTTGGGCACCCTTGAAGCCTTGTTCACTCTAATTGAACCACTCTTGTTCTTGAAGTTCTTGATGTTCTTGAGGATTCAATTAATGGTTGATTGGGGTGCTGTCTTACAAGTAGCAATATATTTTCCTGTGAATCCCTTTTGATACAATGCCCTGATGCCTGCATATGTTTCTTTGGAGGTAACTAGTGTTAACAGAAGAAAACTTAAAAGCACCACTACCCTTTTAAGGAAACCAGTCTGCTCTTCTAATCAGCACGTAAGAGTGATATCAGCTGTATAGTCCTTATTATTCTTTTAACAAGATCATGACTGAAATTATGTTAGCAATACATTTTGTAGGGCTGAAACGCAGTGGCTGGAAAGAAGTAATTTTTTTTGTGATAAGGTCATTTTCATGGCAGGAAATAACTGTGCACTTAACTGCAATTCATCTGATCACTATTCACAATCAAACTTGTGCCATTCTCAAAAGTTTTGCACCATGCATTACAGCAGTAAGCCAACAGGGGGAGTAACGCATTACAATTTCCCACTGTAAAAAATGCAACATCTTGTCGAACTTAGATAGTAATTATTGATTTAATAAATATTGTAATTATGCCTGTGTGACATAATTTCAAAGCAAAATCTGAATTTCTTTCCTGATTGATAACTGTTCTTCTCCTCCATTCAGGCACCGGGTGCAATAGATGTCAGCCATACAGAAGACGACAGATCCCTCCAGGACGGACATGCTGAATGTCAAGAATGTAGTGCATCAGCTTTGGATGAAACTTCAGAGATGACTGAGGAGTATTTTGACACTGGTTCATGGCACAGCGACACTTTGTCGGACTTCAGCCATGGAGCTGAAGAAAGGACTGGAGATCAGGTGGATGTTTCTCCTGGTCTCAGGAATCAGGACTGTTATTCTGGATGCCAGGATGCTGGTGATCATCTTCACATGAACATGGATGGAGAGGTTCCACTGGATAGTGACTGCGATGCACAAATGTTTATCAGTTCAGAACATCATGGAGTTTTGAATTGTTCATCTCCGAAAGAAGCAGGCCTTCCTTTCATAGCATCAAAAGACCTGATAGATTCAAAAACTGTCACAGCTTCGAAATATGGAAGTAAAGCAGCACCCCATAATTTGTCTGTAGACATTTCTCCCCTGGATTCATCTCTTTCAGAAAGCCAGCTTGCAGATGTTGGTCTCCAAATGACCCTGGATAAAGAGCAACTCGTGGATCCACCGGCAGGAGGCTGCAATGCAGTTGTTTTAGATGATGAACTTAAGTTGCAGTTGTCTCTTGTGGAAGCTGGACTTCCTACCACAGCTTCTAAAGGTGTTATAGATTCCCAGCAACTTTTGCGGATTACAAAAGATGAGGCAGCGCCCCAGTTAGACAACACTCCTGATTTAGCAAGCAAAGATGATGTTGATATTCCTTCAGGACTTCCTACGGCTACGGATGGAGAGCAACTCATGACACCATTGACTTGCGAGTGCACTACAATAATTTTCGATAATTCAGGGATTAACCATTCACCTCTTGAGGAAGCTGGACTTCAATCCATTTCATCAATCAACCTTCCAGTATCTAAAGGCACCCGATGTCTAACAAATAAAGACATGGATGCCCTGACTGGTAGAGCTGAAGCTGAAGATGTGAGCCCATCACCTCACAAGGGAGCTGGACTTTCTCCTTTCCCACATGAATACATATGTGACTCTGAATGTATGCATTTACAAAGTTACAAGTCTTCTAAAGACACACTTAGTGTTACCAGTAGTACTGAAGCAGAGCTCCAGACAGGTCAAATTGCCAAAGCAGATCTGATATTTGGATCACCAAAACACGACCAACATCTCAGTGATGCTAAATTGTGTTTACAGGTATCAACAGACACGAATATTATGGGTCAGATAGATGAAGTGAGTGTGGAGTCTTTGCCAGTAGATAGTAGATCATTTTCAGAGCAGTCAGGGGATGTCAGTGTGTTTGTAGATGATGTTAAATCAATTGTAGATGCTAAGGTTGTTGTGGAGCCATCAGTAGATGAGTTGTTTGTTACTATAGATGATTCAGTGACTGAGGAGCCTTCAGAAGCTGTTACGGTGATTGCAGAACCACCTGTAGCCGATACAATGACTGTGGATCCTTCAGTAGATGTTAAGGTGATTGTCGAATCATTTACTGATAAACAATCCAAAAATACCTTGACTGTGGGTTGTTCAGTAGATATTAAGTCTGGTGCAGAGCCATTTTTTGATGATACAGTGATTGTCGACCCCTCAGTGGATGTTAAGATGACTGCAGAACCATCAGTAGATGAAAGAGTGATTGTGAATCCTTTATCAGATATTTTATCTGATGCAGAACCATTCGTTGGTGATAAGGTATTTGAGGACCCATCAGAACATGTTAAGGTGATTGCAGAATCATCAGTAGATAATACAATGGCTGTGGACTCTTTAGTAGATGTTAAGGTATTTGAGGACCCATCAGTAGATGTTATAGCAACCTTGCAACCTTCAGTAGATGATAACTGTGCTACAGAGCTTTCAGTAGATGATTTGAAAATGGTGGAACCATCAGTAGACTATAACAGGATTATGGTACCATTGGATAATGGTAAGGTTGTTGCAGAGTTATGTAGTGAGACTGTGGAACCTGCAGGCGTTAAAATGGTTGCAGACACATCAATAGTAACTGTGGATGCATCTGTAGGCGATCCAATATTTGACGAGACATCAGTAGATGGTAAGATGACTACAGAGCCATCAGTAGATGATAATGTGTTTGTGGAACCAACAAAACAAGATAAAGTTGTTTCAGGACCTTTGGTAGATGGTACGGTGACTGTGGTGGCACCAGGAGATGTTGAATTTGCTGGAGAGCCATCAGTGGATGTTAAAACGATTGTAGAACCACTGGCAGATGTAAGGGCGATTTTGGATACAACAGTAAATAATAACATGTTTGAAGAGTCATCTGTAAATACTGATAACATTGTGAAACCATCAGCAGATGCTAAGTTGATTGCAGAACCATCCGTAGACAATGTGGATCCTGCAGTTGATGTTAAGGCTAATGCAGAGCCTTTGGTTGATGATAAGGCATTAGAGGGCGCAATATTAGATGTTACGGCGTCTGCTGAACCTTCAGTAGATGATGCAATGATTTTAGACCCTTCAGAAGATGTTATGACTGTTTCAGAGTCACCAGCAGATGATAAGGTATTTGTAGACCACTCAGTAGATGTTGAGATGATTACAAAACCAACAGTATGTTATCAACTTATTCCAGGGCCACTGGTAGATAATTTTGTGCTTGTGGAACCATCAATAGTTCATAAGGTTGTTGTCGAACCATCAGTAGATGGTGCTATGATTGTTGAACCAATCGTAGACTTTAAAGAGATTGAGCAGCCACCAAAGGAAGTAAAGAAGGAACCATTCATAGATAAAGTTTTTGAGGAGCCATCAATAGATGTTAATGAGAGTGTGGAACCATGTGTAGATATTGAAGCTGTTGCACAGGCATCCATGAGTGTGGAACCTGTAGATGTGAAAATGATTGTGGAGAAATCAGTACTTGATCCAGTCACTGTGGAGCCATCGACAGAGGATCAAAAGTTTAAAGAGACTTCAATTAAGATGTCTGCAGAGCCACCAGTAGAAGATAATGTGATCATTAAGCATTTGCTTTATGATAAAGTTCCAGAACCATCAGTAGATGTTATTGTGTTTGTGGGACCACCAGTACAAGATAAAGTTGCTTCAGGGTCTGTGGTAGATGATACAATGATTATGGTGCCACCCCTGGATGTTGAATTGATTGCAGAGCCAACAGTAGATCTTAAGATGATTATGGAATCATTGGTAGATGCAAATGTGACTTTGGAAACAACAGTAGATGAAAAAATATTTGAAGAGTCGCCTGTAAATGCTAGGAACATTGTGGCGTCGTTTGCAGATGCTAAGGTGGTTGTGAAACCACTGGAAGATGACACAGTTATGAAGCCATTACTAGATGTTTTTGTTGGAGAGCAATCAACAGAGGCACCACAAAATGATACGGTGGTCTTGATGCAATCATTAGATTTTAAGGTGATGGCAGAACCATCAGTAGATACTAAGGCGATTGTGAAACCATCAGATTTTATGGCTCTTGCAGAATCCACAGGAGATGTTAAGATGTTTGCAGAGACTTCAGTAGATAAGAAGGCTTCAGGTGGGCCATTAATAGACAGTACTGTGTTTGTAAACCCCTCAGAAGATGGTGCTATGCTTGCTGAATCTCAGTGGAAACAGCAACTTTGCTCAGACCTGTCCTGCTTTTCACATTCTATAGGTATGGACACGTTCGAACGGGACATTGTTCGTACCTGCATAGAGGAGGCTCCCCAACTTTCAGAAACCTCTCAACCTGATGGCCTGTCATTACTCAGGAAGCACCAAGAACAATTGTGTGATTATCCAAAACACAGAGGCGAAAATTTTTTAAAAGCATCTACTGTATGTCCAGACAGATTAAATTTATTGAAAGACAAAGGTTCCTCCGAGCTGCCACATGTGAATAGTGCTATTTCAGAGTGTGATTTTCGAGCTGTAAATGAATGCCCTTCGTACAATGTAAGCATTGTTACATGCATGGATCCACTTAAAGTTCATTTTGATGACGTAGCTGACAGGAATTATACAGATAGCAGTTTTGATGAGTGTGTTACGATCTCAGATGGGCCTAAATTAGAGGTGGGAAGTCACAAAGGTGCAAAAAACCAACAGGATGTAATCTGCAGCATTTTAACTTCTCAAAGTCCTAACAGTTCAGTACCGAAGGAATTTACGGTCATAACACAAAAGGAACAGGAAGTAATTTACTCTGAAAGTTCAGGGTATATCGACTCGCATGTCATGCTAACTCCAGGTGACAGATCCCCCTATAAAGGATCGCAGAATGGTACAACGGAAGAACAATGTGTAGAACAGTTTCCAAGTCTGTTTGATGTTTCCATTAAGAAATCCGGAGTAGTTCCTGTTAACACAGTTGACCTGTACACATGTTATAATCAAACAGCGAACTGTGGTTTAGATGTTTTGAATAATATCGATGATGGGTTTAATGAGATATCAGGATATCCAGAACATTGTGAAAGTCAAAGCGATGTCTCAGATAAACAGTTTTCGCAAGACTTGGTTAAATCACATAGACTTGAGCAAGGACATGGAAGGGAACAGCATATTAGGCTTTCTTGTTTTTCGAGTGCCTCGTTAGATGATTCAGACACAAACAATAACATGAAGCACTGTTCTCCTGAGACCTCTTTAAATAGCACTGCATTGGTGCAGGAACTCTGTGATCACCAGGTCACATCTGAGGACACAGACAGTGATGGTAATGGTGTTTTTTTAAACATGGCAGCAATTAACAGTGATTTGGGAATTGCTGAACCAAGCATGCTGATGGAAAACCAAAAGACCATTGTAAATCTGCTTAGTGTGAATGACAGCAAACATGAAGATGGTTCTCACAAGATTTGCAATGTCTTGGGTGAAATGGAACATTTGAAGCAAGACCAGCATTTGCTAAATCATCCAGACATTTGCAGTTCAGACATTCTGCACGTTATGCCTACAAATGTATGTGGTAGTGGGAACTTTGAATCCTCTGAGTCTCTTAATATCCATAGCAACACAGAGAGACACCCCTTTACCAATAGATACTCTAGCATGCTGAGTAAATGTAAACCCATTACAGAGTCCAGTCACTTTCAGAAGGATTTGTTTGTAATAAATAACATTGTTATGGAAAGTCAGCAGAAGGATCTTGACTCAGCTAGGTTTGAGGATGCAGTTGAGGCGTTTGATTCCCCCCACTTACCAATGGATGAACATGATGTCACCGCATGTCCAACAAACAGGAGTGACGATAATGTTATTCGCAGTTCTAATTCGCTGGATTTGAACTATGTCAG
The DNA here is from genome assembly GCA_034779995.1 of Parotocinclus haroldoi. Taxonomy (NCBI): domain Eukaryota; kingdom Metazoa; phylum Chordata; class Actinopteri; order Siluriformes; family Loricariidae; genus Parotocinclus; species Parotocinclus haroldoi. The sequence continues at coordinate 14,597 of JAUZST010014085.1, forward strand.
TACAAACTGTAACGATACGGAGGATACCAATCATGATCCCTTGGGAAGCAGCTCCAACAACGAAGGTGCACTAAAGAACAAGGAGGCCAAGAGCATGACTGCAGCGAAAAGCTCGAGGTTTTCCATGTTTTCCAGGATTCCCTCGTTCCACAGGAGTAAGAAAGAGGGCAAGGCCGGTAGCAAACTTGAAACTGAGGCCAGTGTGTTTCCAGACAGTGGAGAAGAGATGGATGTAGGGATTCACAGCTCAATTAAACATAGCATATACAGTCAGACAGACGACTTCACAAAGAGTGGCGATCGCTACAGTGATGATGTTGTAGAGTTGGCCTCAAATGGACAATCCAAGAACACTAAGAAACCATGGCAACATAGCAAACTTGATGACCTAACCCTCTCCCACAGGATGGAGGCACAAAAGAAACGGCGAAACAATGATAAACTGTTAATGAAGCTTGCGATGGCACAGAGGTCTTTATCAAACTTGTTTGAGAACCGCTCCGGTGAGAAAGAGAAGGAGCAGAAGCTTTCCAACCCAGAAAATGTAGACAAAAAGACCAAGCACTCCTGGAGGAAGAGGTCAATGTCTAAAGAGGCTGAATTGCTTAAGAGAGCCCTTTCAGTTCCTGGTTGTGATGATGCCAAGTCCAGGTGTCTCATCCAGACTGATTTTGCTTCTTGTTTTACACCAGACGGACTGGATCTCCAGGGATTCCTGAGTTCAAGTGAGAATTTTAAAGAAACATCACACACTGACTCATTAACCAAGATGATTGAACCAGATACAGACTCTTCTGTGAGCAGATCACAATCTCATGGACCATCCAGTGTTTTTGAGGCTGGTCGCTGTTACCAGACCATTCCACCATCTCCCATGCACTCTACAGTTTTCACCCTTACTAATCAGTCGTCTCTATCTTGGACAAGGTCTCTGGGTTCCTTCGAGGACGCTGACACACCAGTGAGGCCGATGACTCCGAAACCTCAAACCCCTGCGCCGTGGAGCCACCGCGGGAGCTTCCGTTACCCCTCAAAATCTGTTGCCTCTTCACTTTGTTCGCTTGGTCAGGATCCGTGTGCAGAGAGAACATCAGATTATCCACAAAGGACGCAAAGTTTTAGACAGACAGCAAAAAGACTTGCATCAGCTCACTCCATCGAAGCCGAGTATTTATTCAATGATGTCAACCAAGACCTCCAGTCCCAGGCTAGCCTGGCCTCCACCAACTCTGGAAATGAAACTGAGGTGAGTTGGAATAAATCGTGTTCTTTATCTCCGGGATTATTTTCAGAGTTATAAGTCCGATTAAATAGACCGTAAACCTTTTGCACTGATTTAGGTTGATCGTTCCATCGTTATTTAAAAACAGTTTACCTTTATAATTTTTCTAATAACATTGCTAATGTAAAAAGCTATATATGTTTCATATTTGTGTCGTGATCCATTAATAAACTTTTGGGAATGAATGATGAATTTGAACAAAAACACACAGGATGCCGGTCAAGCATCCATCCAATCAGCTTCCGCCATGCTCCGTGTAAGAAGAAGGGATCGACTTGGAACCAGACCAAGACCGGTTTCAGATTTTGGCAGCTGGAGTGCACCTCTTCAGGAGATTTTAGAAATGTCATCAGATCCGGTCAAAGAGAGTCAAGAACTTAAAAGCAAAAAACGAACACTGTCCTGCTCTGTCGAACTGCTTACTGATGTTGCAAAGATCCAGAAGATGAAGCAGGACTTGCCAAGGAGTTTCAGTCAGCTCAGTGCAATGCAGTCTGAAGAGCAACAGCAAGTAAGGAAAAAGCACTGGGGAGGCACGGACAGATCTTCCTATTTCACTTCTGCTCTGCTTCTAATCATCCTGTTCTCTTTTTAGCTCTTCTGCTTCAAGCGATGTGATTGAGATCGGTCCGTCTGTTCACCTGCTTGTCTGTCTGTCTTTATGACTTTATGCCTGTCTGTTTAAGCCATGATCTATCTCCCTAAACTGTTATATATTTTATCTACCTTTTATGTATTTGTCTGCCAATATGTCTGATCGCTTGTTCATCTCTGTTTTTCTGCACATATGTCTGTCTGTGTTAGTTAAAACTGTTTGTTATACTGTATTATTATTGTCATCCACAGTGGCAGGTGAGAGTGACCTTCATGTCTCAACATCAGTTATCCTCCACCTCTCTGAGAGATCACTTCTTCTCTCAGAGCACGCCCATCGGTCTCGACTGTATCCACCAGCCTCGTCGAGTCTCGTTTTCAGGTGAGGAAGTGATTACAGTCTTCTAACCAATATGATATTAATTAGACCACTGTCTGTCCACACAAGAACCACTCAGGAATTGTATTTGTACTGTATTCTGCTCTGGATTTCTGTTCTGGTTTCACACTCCAACGACACTTTCTGTCGATATTTGGGGGTAAAAATGCAAGTGTGAAAAGTTGCTGCTGAAGTTTTAAAATACTTTTTCACTTACTGTCCATTTTATTGGAGACATTCAACGTATTGCTCCACCTTAGACGTAAAGGCAGAGACAGAAGCTCATCTGTTGTTGTACAGTTTGTTTTAGTCATCCTCTAATTCTTTATCAGTGCTCAACAGATGCTGGTGGCTGCACACTTTTGGTTATTGCCGTGTCTGACCTACTCAAATCAGCACAATGCACACTAACACACCACCACCACATCAGTGTGTGCTGAGAATGATCCGCCAACCCAGTTAGTACCTGATCTGTGCCGGTGTATATACATTGACTATATGTTCTTGGAGCACACTTATACTCTTATATATCTTCATATTTTTTACTGAATGTCGGTCTTTGATTGTTACTTAGTCAATGTGACTGTACATGTTTGACTTTAAGGAGTTGCACAGTAGATAGATAGTATTTACCAATGTGTTTATTGACGATTGAGATATACTATTCAGGAGCGAGGTTTGTCTGAAGTGTGTGTTTTAGTGCATTGTAGAATATGTGTTATATATTTGGGTTATTGAAACTTGATGCACGTTTAAAGTATAAATATATACCTGCTGTCTGTGTATATATCAACTTTATTAGGTTTCTTAAACAATGAATACCTTGTCCAGTTTTCAACCTTCAGTCAGACTTACAGGTTTCGTGAAAATGGGACTTAGCTGTTCCTGTGTATTGAAGGCTTCTTTAAACTTTAATTGACTTAACCTCATGTCATGAAGCGTGTCCCTTCTCCAGAGGCAGGGATCAAACCAGAGAGGTTCAGCCTGCTGAGGCTCTCAGGTTTGTGACCTGCTTCTAGCAGCTTGAGGCTTGGGGTCATCTGTTATTTTCATGTAAGCCCAGGTTCGTGACCTTCTATATCATCAGAAGTGTGGTTTCACATACTAAACGATCTTTAATGACGTTTTTCTACAACTCTGGACAAGAGTCTCACCAGGGATGGTTTATGAAATCAAGGTGGGGGCTCAGTGATGTCAGTATCGGTTTCTTCTTACAAGAGGCTCTGTAGTTCAAAATCTCATGCAAGTCTCTTTTGTGCAATTCAGGACACTTCAATGATGACAATTTTGAAAAATCAGCTCTTGTGGATAAGAACCATTAGAGTCTGGTCTTGCAGTGTGACGGTGATGCCATTAAGAACCCAGTGGTTGACTGTACTTTTGTTTTGGACCAACACATACACACACGCACACACGCACACGCGCACACACACACACACACACACACACGGTCAAAATGGAACTTTCACATCTTCAGGAATCCCCCAAGTCTCCGTCGTTTCCTCAAATGGGTGTGCAATTGCATGGTTTGTGTGTGAGAATTGCTTTTGAGAGTCAAATACACATCACCACACGAATGAACTAACGGGGGAAATATTTTAATAGCACAAATTTAAGAACAGTATTCGTGTTATTGTACGTTTTTGTGTTCCCAATGTGGTTTTGTGCATTAGTGTTGTAGTGTTGTAGTCAAGCCCGTTAAGGCTGAGGCCAAGTCAAGAACAGATTAAGATGTATTTCATTATACAGGAATAATCTGAAGAAAATGAAATAAAAAAAACATTAATTTTACATTTTATTTTAAATAATGTATATAAAATTCCTAATAATTATTATTATATGAAAATGCACACTTGTAATCTTATTGTCAAGATTAATTGATTTTGTAATGAATAAGGAGAGCAGGGACTTATTTTTCCCTGTTAGCTAATCAGAGTGCAGAGTTTATTTATGTAGAGAAACGACTGATTTACTCTGTTTGAATGGATTGTTGATATTCATTTCAATTTTTAATTTATAAAATCAGTTTTTAATTAACGTTACGCAACACAGACGCATTGGACTCGGCCACCTTAGTCCACCTTACCCCTAGACCAGGACAAGACCCAGTCCAAACTTAGTCGAGACCAAGAACTAAACTCGAGAAGTACAAGGCTACTTCAGTGCTCTCACAATTGACCATAATGCATAGGTTTGCACTTCAGATTTTCGAGAAACTACCTAAGTGTTATTCCAGTCTTTTGTGGATTTCAGTCATCTCTGTTGTAACAGAACCGTAAATGCGTTATCATCACTGAAGCAGCCAATCAGAGCTGAAGGATAAACTCAGGTCTTCATCATACATTCAGACGTTGTGTGTGTGATCACATGCTGTTTAATGAATATATTACGTAATAGAGAATCCTTTGAGGAAAAGAAACAAAAGCTCTATTATTTGTAACATTTCTATCCCACGCTGTGGCCTTTTCTGAATGTGGCATAATGAGCCGCTACAGTAACACAGAGCTAAAAGCAATGCATTCGCATTAAGTGTCACTCTGGACTGTGTATCTAAATGCTTCTGAATGATTCGATTTGATTTATTAATTTATTTAAGTCCTCATGCTACTCTCTGCAGAGTCCTGTCTGATTCAACCTTCACAGGACCCACACAGACAGAGCGCTTCTCTTGGTGAGCCCTTTATTTTTAATAATAATACAATGCATAACTTAAAGATATGTACATGAGGTTTTGTGCACTAGATGGCAAATAAAAGCTTTTTCAGGATTAATTAATATATTACTCAAAAACAGATCTTATATAGTACACATATGTTCAAACAAGTGCTGTTTAGGATATGAGATCATATAGGGCCTGTAAAACATGACTTCTAGCCTTAATTGTGTTTAATATTCAGCATAGTATCGTAAAAATACCTCTAAAGGTGCAGTAAATATTAATTAATAAGATTAGCGATCTAGGTAGCGTTTAATTCCCGTCTGCTGTTTTAACTACAGTACGAACAGTGAGGGGTTCAGTAAGGGGGACTGAGTGGCGATGAGAAATTAGGTCTTTTTCATCGTCAGACTATTACGTTAGATGTAATTCCTTTTTTGAGTGGTGTATTACTTTTTCATACATAAGTGTTGTATTTTGTATATATATGTGTTTATAAGTAAAAATGATTAATATGCATGATATGGAGCACGAACGTGAACTTGTGTGAAGCGGCAGCGTCCCCTCAACGGACCCCCAATGATGCTGTAAGTGTTTGCGAGAGGGAGCGGTTTGGTCGTGTATGCGCGCGCGCGTGCCTAAGCGAGAATCGGAGGATGGAGGCTTCTTCATAGATGTCCCCAACACAGGAGCAGGGTTTGTCTAGGCAACACGCACATACACAGGAAAGTGTATTAGCTGCTGAAGGGAAGCATCTTGCTTGAACGTTTGTGTATGAGTTTGCTCCCGAATGTGGACACATCAGGAGGTTTGGGACTCATTAGGGGGGTGAACGAGATTATAGGGAACATGTCTCATTACTGGAGCCTAGAAAGTCTACATTCCACCAACGGTGAGTGATCTTACCGCTTTTATACCCTCTGCAGTGTACTCTACCTAGGGCTCGTGCTGTTTGCACAGTATAGCAATGCAATAATGTGGTTTATATATTACCGGAAATATAAATTACCCCAAACACCCCTAATAAGCCCTTATCGCAGTGCACATCATGAAAGCGCCATGAATATTGTATTTCATCATATTGTATTTGTATTTTCTATTTTTATTCATGTGTACTTTTTAAAATAAACATATACTAGCTATAAATCTGAAATAAGTTTCGAGCGGATAATACAGAATCAGGTAATATAGTGTCACAGTATCTGAAATGATCAAGAATAAACAATTGCTGCATTAAATTGTACATAAAGCACTGAACAACAGTGCAACAGTGGAAATTCTAACTGGACCTGCTTTCTTCTGAAGCAACTTTATAGAAAATATATCAAGCATTTCATAAATATCAAGCAATTGTTTATGGATGTATTTATGGTTGGTTCAATAGGTGCTTGTGATGGTATTCCTCATAGTTGCCAGGGTGTTGCTAGATGGTTGCTATGGTATCCCAAGTGGTTGCTGGGGTCTCTGGAGCTGTGAGCCGACAGCTCTCCATTGCACTGCAAAAAGCAAATTGACTCAAAAATGCATTGCACAGATCACATCACAATTATCTACATAAAATTAGAATGATTTTAATGTAATAATTATCGTCTATTATCGTCTAACAACTATGAATATAATTATTAACAACAATAACAATGAAAAAGTAATACCAACAACAACTTGCCACAACAGTGTTTAAATGTGCACACCCAACCCCGCTACAATATTAAAAGACTGTCAAAGGCTACTTTTTGGTTGTGTACCACTTTGGTGAGAGGGCTTTGACCGCTAGACATGCCTCTGTAGCAAGATGAACATTTTGAAAAATTGCCCTCCATCTGTGCCGTTCTGAGCTAGTGCTGGGAGCAGTGCTTTCATAAGGGCATGCACACATGGTGAACAGGCTCTAGTAGTGAAAGATTGTTTGGCCCACCAACAAGTACGAGCATCTCCCACAGTTTTGTTGTCCTTCATCCAGTCACAGGTAGCATCTTCACTACACACTCTCTGCTCAGACCATTTGCAGGCACATGTGACTGTGGTGGCCTAGTGGTTAAAGTACTGAAGTATGGACCAGGAGGTCTAGTGTTCAAATCCAACAGATGGGTCCCTAAGCAAGGCCCTTAACCCACAATTGGATTGGATTGTAAGACTGTATGAACTGTGTGTTGCTCTGGATAAGGACGTCTGCTAAATGACATAAATGTAAATGCTTGGCGGAAGGAAATTTGTAGTTGATTTTGATCCCAGCAACTTCTCGATGAGTTATTCTTTTGTCAATCAGTATATTTATTGTCATGCGGCCTTGCTATGGACTGAGCACCATGCATTGTTTTAAACTAGCTTTACAATATTATATTATCTTAAAAGGCCAATCGCAAATTGAGCAAACCTAGGGTGACAGTGGAAAAGGAAAAACTCAATGTGCCCAGGGAATGATGATGAGATATGATCTGGAATGAATATTAAATATACTGCTCACAAAAATGTTGAAATATCCCCTCATTTTTTGTGAGCACTGTACATTAACATACTATAGTTCAATCTATCCATTCTAATTAATATTTTCCAATCAGGACTGAAAAAAATAAGAAAACTTCTAAATCTATTTTATTTGTGTTTTTTGGTATATCATGATATCATGTTGTTATTGTACTGTGGAAATTGTTGTAATTTAAATTTTAGTTTACCCTTAATATCAGGTTATTTTTGTATCTATTGGATTTATTCCCTGAATAAGATTTGTTTATCCTGGATTGGGTCTCCTGTGAGACAAAATTAAAGAATTAACGTGATGTAATTGATGATCCATCCTGATTATTGCAGTCGGTTTTCTAGAGTGTGATGTTGTAATTTGTAGCTCTGAATTCGATGCAGTGTGAGTTTGTGCAGTGGCTTCAAGCTGCAGGCTGATGTTCACTCTTTTGTTTATTGTCTGCTTGATGCTGAACTTGTGTGGCTCTGTTGTTTTAACTTCACAGTGTCTGAATAGAACAGTGTATCTGCAGAAAGTGCAGAATAGAATAATAATGATTATTACATGTATAAAGCAGCTGTCATATTTAAAATGTAGCTCACAGCAATGGCCAGAGCTGGCACTGTAATATATATTGATTTTCTGTGTGTATAAAATATATGCCCATAACACATGTTCAAGGAAATGGAATAAAATAGAAATTTGATTCTTAAATACAGTACATACAGTACTGTTGTACTTTTATTCTTAGGCCACTATGCCACCATTAGATTTGTTGTTTTAGCAACAGTATAATTACTATATATCATTATTTCTTAGTCTTCTATATTATACAGATCCAATAATTTAGTGTAACATCCATTTACGCAATATCAGCATCTGGAAGCTTCATTGGGATGCCAAGTTAATCTTTTCTTACTTCCTGAAGAACCTTGATCAGGAATGATCTTTTTTGAAGAGTAGCAGCCAAGAAACCACTTTTCCAGAAAGGGAAACAGGGTAAAAAGGCTCACATAGTTTGGAATATAGATCATTGGAAGAGAGGATTATAGAAGGACAAATCCAAGTGTGAAATATTTGGGTCCAGTTGTTGACAATATGCTGTGTATGTTAGGGTTCCTACCTTTCGCCCTGGAGCGTTCGGTCGTCCTCGCCTGTGGCCCTTACAGAGCAATCGTTGAGGTGGTTTATATCCAGTGACTAATTTAGGACCTGATTGAGAACATCTGCTGTCCCCGTTACTTAAGTGCAGGTTCTAGCATTGTTCGTGGCCAGGTCATCTCCACTCAGTACGCTCGCCCGACCACTGAGCTCCTTTAGGGTTAGTTGGTAACATCCCGGGGCTAATAGTGCTGACGGACGCGTACGGAGGGAACCCTCAAGGTATTGTGAACCATTGCTTTGGATATCTCTTGTGGGTCCTCTTGTGCAGCAATATACTGCACTAAACATTAACTAAACGGTTCTGGGAACTTTTGGTCAGTCCTGCACATCAGCTTGGAGCATTATTGACCATTCTCTATAACAAACAGCTTTCACTATAGGATGGGTTTCCTCCCATGAACTGCTCACTTCAGGTCCTTGTTTCCTTAAGAATCTCTTTACCAGCAGCGACAGCTACCATAATATGGAGTTGTTGAATTGCTTTTATCAAGCATACTGCAAACAGAACTCACTTACATTAAAGAACAAGAATGCTGATAACATGGCTGTGAGTGAAATAACACTGCATCACTGCTACCTCACAGCTTACTGCAGTTTACAGGAAGAGACTATTTAGTGCAGCAATTAGTAGCATTGAAGGACAATTGAATTCTAATAAGATGACTTCTACAGCATGTATCATCAGTAATCTGTCTCATAAACAAACACACAAGTACAATCTGGAACTGTGTTTGAAGCTAAAGTGAATTGTGAATGTTACTGAAAGCAGTGTAGTGTTTGTGAGCGACTGTTATTGTGTCGCTGTCAATGTTGTGAGGGGTGGAGGTGTTGCTAAAGTGAGCGCCACACAATCACAGATCACAGCCGATCACAACCGGATGATTCCAGTTAAATAAAAACTACATACACGACCTGGCCAAAAAGCTCACACACTCTAATATTAAGTTGGATCACCTATAGCTTTGATTACGGCACGCATTTGCTTTGGCTTCGTTTTCACAAGCTTCTGCAATGTCACAACATTTATTTATGTCCAGAGTTAAATTTTTCCCCACAATTATGTATTTGGACCACAAGTCCTGCGAACCTCCAGCACATCCCAAAGATTCTCAGTGGGGTTGAGGTCTGGACTGGAGGTCTGAAATGATGTCTAGTACTCCCTGAACCACTCTTACAGTTTGAGTCTAATTAATCCTGGCATTCTCATGTTGGAATATGCCTGTGCATATTGATGGCATAACCTGGTGGTTCCATTTATTCAGGTCATCAGCTGACCTCATTCTTTGGGCACATAACGTTACAGAACCTCGACCTGACCAACTCCATTTACCCCAGATCATAGCACTGCATAATATGTGCATCATTTAAGTCACCTCTCTTCTTGCCCTGATGCACCCATCATTCTGGAACAGGGTAAATATGGACTCATCAGACCACATAACTTTCTTCCATTGCTTCAGAGCCGTTTTTGCTGGTTAGCCTCACGGACAAGTAGTTTTCTTATGGCTACACAGTTGTTCAATCCCAATCCATTGAATTTCCTTTGCATTTTGAATGTGGAAATACTCGTACTTTCACTATTAAACATATCACTAGTGATGTGTTTCGACGTTTTCATTAAACCTTTTAAGTGATCGCCGATCACAATCATTCAAGATTTTTTTTCGACCACATTCCTTGAAGATGATGTTTACTTGCTGTTTTTCCACTGTAATAATGCGTTGCATCACTCATCATCTCCTGTTAACACATGCTCTCTGTAACCTTTATAGATTGGATGACTAGAAATGAGATAAGGTTTTTTAAACCTACAATCACTGATCACTTTATTAGATACACCCTTTTCTCCATTTATTGTCCATTTGATCAGTTCCACTTACCATATAAAAGCACTTTGTAGGTCAGTTACAGACTGTAGTCCGTCTGTTCTCTGTTCCCAAGCCTGTTCTTATTAAGATCTAAGAAGAAATCATCTAAATATCAGTTGTTCCAGATTACTTGGTGTGTTATTTGGTAATAAAAAGAAATAAACAGATATGGTGTGACTCTGAACTAATCATAATGAATTTAACCATATTTAAATAAAACTTTTAAAGCTTACTTTGTATGTGAGAGGCCATAGGCCAGCTGTAGGTTTGTGGTATGGAGGTACAGATGAATAAAGAGTAATGCTTCGCAGGAAGTTCTGTTGAAGCTGCTGCACCGCTTCTGCTTTCATTATTTGTCCTCAAGTCGTCTTAATCGGAAATGGCCTCTGATGAATGTCTAGCTCACTGTCTAAGTTTAACTTTGAGGAAATCGTCGTCTTTTCTTTGCAAGAGTGTTTGCACTTTTAGACATTAAGTTGAATATGCATGTCATCTTTAGAGGTCCTGCACACACACACACACACACACACACACACACACACACACACACACACACACACACACACACACACACAGACCCGAGACCTCAGAAATCCAAAAGCATCAGTCATTATAACCCCACAGAAATCAGGGTTGATTTTTTTTAGTTGGCTAATGTGTCCAAGACAAAATTGAAGCGCACATGCTCAGCGTCTTTTTTTTTTTAAATAGACGTAAAAGTGCTGGTCTGCATGGCTTTTGTCTCAGAAGGAAGCCTCTTCTAAAGATGATGCACAAGAAACCTGAAGCCATGTCCTGTGGTCTGATGAGACCGAGATAAACTTATTTGGTTCGGAAAGGTGTCAAGCGTGTGTGGTGGCAACCAGTTAAGGAGAACAAAGACAAGTGTGTCTTGCCTACAGTCAAGCACGGTGGTGAGAATGTCATGAATTGGGGCCCCATTGAGCATCTGTGGGACATTCTCAAACGGAAGGTGGAGGAGCACATGGTCTCTAACATCCACCAGCTCTGAGATGATCATCATGGAGGAGTGGAAGAGGATCCCAGGGGTAACCTGTGAAGCTCTAATGCACTCCATAATCTAGAGAGTTAAGGCAGTGCTGGAAAATAATGGTGGGAACAAAAAATAATAACATTTTGGGCACAACTGTGCATTTTCACTTAGGGGTGTACTCACCGTTGTTGCTGGTGGTTTAGACATTAATGGTTGTGTGTGTGTGTGTTGGGGGGGGAGGTGTTCCTCATAGGGGTTCCTGATCGGATACTGCAGTAGGAGATCAACAAAACGGATGTTTTCTGGGGCAGAGCTTGCCATAATTGTTTCGATTTTTAGAACCATTTTCAAATATAAACAAAAGAAAACCAGCAAAGCATGAAACGCTTGGATCCCACCAGCCAAATGCCGTATGCTTTTATATAGACGAACACACACGGACATGGGGAGAACACATTAAACTCCATCCAGCGATAAAGCTGCTGCCTCAGTGCGCTTCCTCAACTACGTAAACGCACCAAACATGTAAGTGCTCTCACCTGTACCACTGTCGTTAATCCATCGTTTTCTGTCAAACATCTGGTGCTGAACTACCGTTTGTTTTGTTTGTTCCAAACACTGATTGGCTACGATGTTCCACTTATTCCGAGTGATTGATATTTTCCGTGCTGTTTTGAGGGTACCACCACTCAGGGGGGTGCGGGATTTAAAGCCCCGGGGAGCGGTACTGTACGATGCTGGTGGGATTGAATGCAGATGAGAAACGTATGTGTTGAGGCGCTGCGAGGCAGCAGGGGAGATAAAAGCGCTAAACTGGCGGCATATACAGTATGTTCCTGTTTCTGAGCTTGCAGTAACTCCCTCGATCATTCAGATATAAGGAGACAATGTACCTTTAATAACTTACTGCTGAGGACTCATTATCTTAACTCTATTTAGTTATATAGGTTAAATTGTATTAGTAACTAAATTCTGGGCAGCACCGCTGCCTCACAGCAAGAAGGTCCCGGGTTCAATGGCAGGGTGGAGCGGCTAAAAAGTAGCGCTTAGTGCGTGACTGTGTGGGTGCCCAATGATGGATTGGTGCCCCATCTAGGGTTTTTCCTGCCCTTGTGCCCAGAGTTGCCGGATGGGCACCGGTTGGCCTGCAACCCCATGTGGATTAAGGAGGAGAAAATGAATTAATGAATTGATTTAAATTCTTAAAATTACTTACTTAATTTTACTATTACTACAACTTAATTATTTTAATTAACATCTAGGCCACCCAAGGAAGATGGGTCCCTTTTTGAGTATTGGACCCCTTTTTTTCGATTACCGATTGTTGTAATTGTAATTGCCTCTGTCTTTGCAGGCAGAATCCCAGAACGCAGAGCAGCAGTTGGCGCTTTCCAAGCTTCAGAGTGACGAGGCCGCTCTCCGAGACTCCCTCGCCAAGCTGGGCGCTCTGAGCGAAGGTCTGGCCAAGGACAAGGTCGAGCTGAACCGTGTGCTGCTACAGGTCTGAAAAACCCAACGTCACATCAGCTTAACCTCATCCTGAGGGAGGGTAGTATGAGCATCACGAGGAATAAACGTTTATTTTGAGAACTTTCTGGTTTGGGATTTTGCTGCGCATAGGAAAAGGTAAACGTTGATCTTGGTTACATCTAATTATGAGAATAGGAAGGAGCACTGAGAGTCACTGAGAGCGTCACCGGATTTGGGAGTTGCTGTCCAGTTACACATCAAGTTTGAGCTTTTAGGCAAATGATAGTCACCAAATATTCTGTCTCTTTGACTGCGCCTAACGTCCTCCAACATTTAAGGTGGAATCAGAAAAGGTGGAGCTTAGCGAGCGGAAGCGAGAGGCGGAGCTCGAGCGAACCATGACCAAAGAGGAGCTTGCACGTGTGCAGCAGGAGCTGGTGGACGCGATGGCTGAAAAGCGAGCTCTGGAGGCCACACACGTTCACCTGCAGGATGCCCGAGGGAGCCTGGACGCCGAGCTGAGCGCTGTTCAGAAGGATAAGAACTCAGCATTGGAGCAGCTCACCCAGGTTGGCCTCCTCTATCTGTCCTGCATCTGGGTGTGTGGTGTGATTCACGGCCCTCAGCTGCAACCCGACGAGTCTCGTCGTAAAGCCGGGGTCTGGTTGGGGGGGGGATTTTGCACTCATCTGCCACACAGCAGAACACCATGCAATCAAAAATTTGGAGTATGTGTGTTGGCTCGGGTTTTATGGACCTCTTAGGATTTGGAAGGAGAGAGCAGTGAGGTGGTGAAATGTGAAAAAGGACAGAAGAGATCGATCAGATATAAGGTTGTGAAAATAGCAGTACGCTTAGGGTTATTCGTGGTGCTGCACAGCTCCAGGGTCCCTCGGTTTGATCTGTACTTCCAGTCACCGTCTGACATATCGTCAATATTACAGAAATCTATTCTAAGCAGGGTTGGAGGCTGTGCACATATACATGAAAAGAACATACCAAACCCCTTTCTGTTTAAAGCAGTGGTTGCAAGTAGCAATGGCACATGGGTCCATGGTCTTAGGTTCGATGCGTGCTCCAAAAACAGTGTGTTTTAGGTGATAATACGATGAGGATGAGAATCAAAACGATAGAGCAACAGTAAAGTTAAAGTAGAGTAGTATCAAACAATTATAATAAAAATGACTATTAATATGAACGTCAAACATAGTACAGTTATGAAAATGAGAATGAAACAAGGATGAAGACGAGAACATGAATGTAAACAAGTCCCAAACAAGTACGACAAAGGATTTTTAGAAGCATGTACGAAAACGAGCCTCGATCGAATAAGAAAACGGGTTTCAAACGATTATGAAAAATGATCAATCAATCAATCCATAACGATATTTTCATACACTTTATATCCTTACATTTAACCATTCGTATTAAGACTGCCGTTCTTTGTAGGAGATTTGTGGATTGGATTTAGGGTGTGAGTTTTAAAATCCCTGAGACCTTTAGTCGAGAATGACTGTACATGCTTTTGCAAATGATAAACTAGACTCAGGGAAGCATTGGTTTCCATTCTTTTTTTTTTACTTAAGGTGTTTACCAGCCATCTGAACGACGGCTAAGATCTTAAATCTTATTTATATCAAGCTGTACAAAGTTTTTTTTTAAAAGTGTTAATACCTGTCCTCTTGTAGGTAGTACTCATTTGTTACCTGTATATTATCTCTAACCTGTTACTGCATAAAAATAGGGGATTTAAAAAAAATGAATATGAAGAGGATCCAATAAGATCTGCTGGATAATCTGATCCTGTCCATGCCCCATCAATGTTGGTGTGTTTTGGCACTCTTCGGTGACCATACACCCTACTGAACAGTCAATATGGGGACACTCTGGTCCAGTTTGACCTGCTCCTGTTCACCCCCATGAATATATCAGTTCCTACTCAATCACCATGATTGAGTTTGCATCTCATTGTTTAATGAAACAAAATGAAATGCTTCTCTTTTAATCTCTTCTTATTAATTTTAAAATCTCCTCCTCCATCAAAGGAAATGAAATCACGTCTATCGTATCGTACCTTTTACACTTTAACCTCCCTATTTTCTAGAATTATTGTGGATGCTGTGTTTTCAGCTGCGTCTCTGACACATTTACGGATCGTTTGCATGCAGGTTTCTTTTGTTTCTGTTACAGTAGCACTAATAGACTGAACCTAATGCAGGCTTTAAGCGTAAAGAACAGGGAGCAGATGGCTACATCCAGTTTAGCTGAGGATTTGTAGACTAGAGTTCATGAAATCAGCAGTGTCGTAATGATTTCATCTCACAGACTTCTGAATGGTAGTCCAGACCCTTGATCACTGAGGCACCGCCGTCTGTGGAACATTTACGTTTACATTTATGGCATTTAGCAGATGCCCTTATCCAGATTCATACAGTCTTACAATCCAAGCAGTTCTGGGTTAAAGGTTAACCCAACTTGGCAGAGGTGGGATTTGAACCCTGGACGTTCTGGTCCATAGTGCAGTATCTTAACCACTAGGCCACCACAGTCCCTGGTATTATTTGTGGTATTTACTCATTTTGTAAATACTCTTGTTACCGAACAGTAATGTTTAACCCCCAGTTTCATTGAGAATTGGTTTTGTTGCGCTATTCTGGGTTGTTATTATGTACACGGTAGAGGTTTTGAGGATTCAGATCCACTGAGCTCGGCTCTGAACCCTCAACTGCTTGGATTGTACTGTTTCATTGCACAAATAAACAAGGGATGCTGTAAAGATAAAATCATTTTTGGATAAACTCTCAGAGTCCTCTATTTAACCATGTGGTGCTTGTAGGCCAGTAAGCAGAAGCAGGAAGTTCTGGAGCAGCTTAGCGCTTGCCGAAAAGAGGCCGAGCTCCAGACTTCCTTGCTGCAGAAAACGGGGCGAGAGCGAGACGAGCTGGCGAAGGATAAAGCCACGCTGAATGTCCAGCTCGCCACAGAACAGAGGAAGGCCAAGGCACTCGCCCAAGAGCTGGCGGCTCTCCGGTGAGTGTGTTTGTGGATTTGTAAGTGAATGTGGACCGACTGTCTGTGTTTGTGTTGGACTCTGGGACTGGCAGATGATGTTAAGGACCTATGTTTTATAGCAGGAATTTGGGCAGATATCAATGAGGCCTTTTAGTCATTAACCTCGACTTAATGATCATAAGCATCCTCAGTTAAGCTGTGAGAGGGGTCAGGCGTGCTTTCTGCCGTCCACCTTCGGAATCCGTTTGATTATCGCTGCCGTCTCGAGGCCTTTCCCGCTGCAGAGAAAACAACAGAAAATATGTTTACTCCACACTTACCGATTGATTTTTCAGAACCTAAAAGCGTACATTATGGTGTCCCACAAGGTTCTATTCTTGGTCACCTATTGTTCTCTTTATATACACAGCCCATGAGACATCGACACCGACATACTGTAACTAGATTATGTTTGTAAACACAACATGATTATACAAAACGGAGGACTGGCTTAAAAGCATAATAAAACAAACGCGATTCAGAAACGCACAAGTTCTGATGAATTCTGTACTGCTTCTCACACTTGTAACACTTTATGACCTTAAATGTAAAGGTTTTAGAGCTGGCTGATTATTATTATTAGTGTGAGAACCACAGACCTTGTAGTTAGTCCAAGACTTAGACTTTGAAGTTGCCAGGTCTGAACCAAAACCAGACTGGAGGAGTCAGGGTCAAGAGCAAACATTTTATTAAGGGATGGAGTCGAGGCCAAAACAGTAGCAGCACCTCAGCTAAGATTAAAGTTGCAATAAACTGCAGGTGAACGTGGCCAAATCTACTGGAATTCAAACATCATGCTGATACAGGAGTTTTATCGCTGAGCACGTTTTAAATTCTCAATCATATGCATCCTTGGTTACAGGTACGTGCATTTTGCCACTCAGTTTACGACCACGTTAGGATGAAATGACCGAAACGGACGGTGACCTTGGGCATTACCGTAGCCTTTCTGTGCCACGCTAATGTCAATATTAAAGGTATTTCCACAAGAAAACTTGGTCCAGACAGACCACCAAGAGAGGATTGTTTGATCTGCCCACAAGCACTAGCAGATCCCACAGGTTCATTGCACACCATCCAGACTCAGGTGGCACCTTCACTACACCACCCCAGCCCTCACCAGCTTGTCTCTGGCCTCTGCTTCCCACCCCTCCACCCCTGTCTCTTCCCGGACCATTTCCAGGCACTTTAATGAAAGGAAATTTATTGCCACACACAATGCTTACCCACACACATCGAGGGTTTTCCAGCAGTGTTTCCATCTGATTGCACACTTCGTTCACCCTGCTCGGTGGCCAGATTTGTCACAAATCAAGCATTTTTGGATCATCTTTAGCAACCTATGGCTGTGCAGGTTTTACAGGCCCAGTTGAAACATTTGTGGGCAAATGTGCCACAGGAAGTCATACAGAACCTAGATGTACCCAATTAACTTATCCTTTCACTATTATATTGTAATACTTTACAATAACATTTATAACATCACTTTATAATCATTACCATCATACATATAAAGTTTCATACAATTTCAACAACTCCCCTTCTTGGTGAGCTCGAATTTGTAACTGTACTTTAAAAACAAAAAAAATTTTTATTTTGAGATGATTTTGTATATTCTGTGTGTTAGAAAATGATTTAATTTTGTTTTTGCTATAGTTAAAGACAGTAATGTTGTAATGAGTTTTAAAGATGATTCATGAAGAAAAAGATGTATTGTTTAGAACGTAGTCAAAAAGGGTTTTTAAAGAAATACTTTTAGTTTTCTACTTAAAGTTTAATTAGGACTAGGGCTGGCTCGATACCATTTTTTCATGTCGATACCGATACCGATACTGCAAACTTGAATATCTGGCGATACCGATATCAGACCGGTACTCTGCTAGCCCCTCTTGAAACACTGCCGTTTCTTCCGCTGCACTCGGCTGTTTTACTTTTATCATCAGCTTAAAATAACTTTACACAGCTAACGGTTTTAACTCGAGTTCCAGCTGCTGCTCATGTGACACGTCTCTGTTTACGGAGTGTCGGCCAAATTGTAGTAAAGCATAAACATGATAGGATTTATGATAGATTAAACAGTTTTCTCCCCAATCCGATCTCCGATCCAGTGATTTTGCCAAATATCGGGCCGATAATGTTAAGGTATGTGTTAGGACCCAAATATGCAGGACCGAGGAATCCTACGGCGTATAATAATAATGGAGAAATAATATATAACCAAACTGAAAAGAGGAAAAAGGGAGCGAAAAGCTCTATATCACATGAAAACTAAAAAGGTGAAAAGGCACGCCGCTGTGTTGCATCCCAGAAGGGAGCAACGCGCGAATAAATCGCAATGAACGCCAGAGGGCTGCCCTTTACGGCCGGATATGGGGTTCGGCGCCGATAGTGACCCTATCTGGGGTACAGCCCCTACCAGTCGCAACTCCCGGGAGCCATCAGCTTCTGAGGAAGGAAGCGACGGAGTCCATACAGGACTGTGGGCGAACGTGCCAAAAGCACGATGAGGTGCCGATTTGGGATGTCTCCCAAATGGCGAGCCACGGGGGAATCCAGAATGCCAGAGAGCTCAAGTGCTCAAGTGCTCATGAGCTGAAGTGCCCATGCAGTGCAAGAAAGCCAAGCCAGGGCGCGTCTCATTGGGAGCGGGCAGCTGGCTGGGGTCAAGGCGCCGGAGTGCCAGAGGGCGAGCGTGAGCTCGAACGCGCGTATAGCACGAGCGCAGGTCAATCACGGAAGGCGCCGAAGCGCCGGGAGACGAGCGCACATGTAGCGCGAGAAAGCCATGCCGGGGCGCATGCATTTTAAGCACACAGCCGGGTGGCGGCTCTAGCCGGGGCATGTCTTAAATTAAGATTGATTTAAGCAAGGCTCAGAGGAGAATGGGGAGTAAGGCTAAATAGTGGCCGAGGACGAAGTAGGCACGGGCTCAGACGGGGGAGGAGCGCACGTATAAGCCGAGCCGGAGCGAGCAAATCTCCAGTGTGTCTAGGCGTGCCTCAGTGCGTGCGCACCGGTGGTTGGGTGCACGGTGGAGTGAAACGACCTGGCAATGAACACTGCTAGAACTCTCACTTAAGTAGAGGGAGACTCAGGTGTTCGTCATCAGGTCGTTAACCAGACACTGGCTATAAGCCGCCTCACTGACTGCTCTGTAACGGCAATCGGAGAGGCAGCACTGCGAGGGAAAAGGTAGGAAACTTAACAGATACCGATACAGAATATCGGATCGGTACAGCCCTAATTAGGACGATGTATTTTTATTCTTCTCCTGGTGTAACTTATAAGCCTTACTATTCACATACTATGTTTTATTAGATTAGTAATACTTCTCGATTAAGGAACCTGTCTACTTCTGGCACCTATGGTGCGTGGATTTGATCCGGCAACAAATCCGGGAAGCATTCACAATGACTGCATGCAGTTTGAAAAAGGCCAAGCAGTCTGAAACGTTGAAACGCTAATCGCACGTGTGATTCAGGTTCATAAACCTGGATAGGGAACGTGAATCAGCGTCAAGCCTCGAGTTCTTCAACATTTGTCTCTCCCTCTCTCTCAGAGCCGACTGGGAATCTCTCGAGTCAGCTCTGTTTGACGGACAGGAGCTGATCTCCTCTCTGGAGGCCGATCGGACTCGGCTGGAGGGTGAGAAAGGGAGCTTACAACAGGCAAATGAGGTTCTGACACGTGAGTATTTCCTCCATGGGGCCCCGACTCTCAAAAAAACGGCTCCCACAAGGACCATATTTTAGATCTATTTCAGATCAGAGAAATATTTCAGAAAGCAGAGCTTAGAAATTCCTGGCCTGAAAGTTTTGTCCTCGAGCACTCTCCCCTTGCAGATAGATCTAAATTAAACGCTAATTACCTGTCGGAACTGTGCGTACTGAGTAATGTTCCTTCAGGTCAGCGCTGCCATTTCGGACGTTTAAACTGAGGTGGACATGAGGAATGTTTTAGATTTGGACCCCTGAAACAGCTTGTGTGAACTGTGCGCAGGTGAACTTTCTCGTGTCCAGAGCGACCTGGAGCTACAAGTGGCACAAGCCCTTCAGGAGAGGCAGGCTCTGGAGATAAAGCTAACGCAGGTGGAAGAGAACAACCAGCGCAGCCTCGCCGCTGCCCAGCAAGCACATAAGGAAACACTGGAAGCTGAGCACAAGGACAAGGTAACACTGCACCTGGGTCACATGACTGTAGATGTAAAATCCAATACGGTAGCTCGTGTGTTTGTCATCCTCTAAGCCTTCATCAGCGCTCACAGGACGCTGCCTACAGGATGCTGGTGGCTGGATATTTTTGTTAGGTGGACTATTTTCAGTCGAGCGATCACACTGAGGTGTATAAAAGCTCCAGCAGCACTGCTGTGTCTGATCCAGTCACACCACCACCGCA
Source organism: Parotocinclus haroldoi (assembly GCA_034779995.1). Classification (NCBI taxonomy): domain Eukaryota; kingdom Metazoa; phylum Chordata; class Actinopteri; order Siluriformes; family Loricariidae; genus Parotocinclus; species Parotocinclus haroldoi. The sequence continues at coordinate 34,908 of JAUZST010014085.1, forward strand.
TTAGTATCGATGCAGAGCTGAGAAAGATCCACCACCCAAACAGAGTAAAAGGGACAAACAACATATGTAGGGAAACAGATGGACTACAGTCTGTGACTTTAGAACTACAAAGTTCAGTGAACTCTAAAACGTTGGCAAAGAAAGGGAGAACACAAACTATAGAATTCTATAGGATATCTCGAACGTTTGCCCAGCTTTATTTTATGTAGTTCATATATTGCTATTACGGATCCTAAACTATAATTATTATTCCTTTTTATCTTTTCATCTTCACTCACTTGCACTTTGTGTTTCAAACGAGCGTCACATGGCATGCTGTCCCGTAAACCTGCTGTAGCTGTTACAATAGGGTCCCCGGGAGATCTCGCGAGAACATTCCTAGTCTCGCTAAATCCCCAGGATCCCTATCAGGTTTTGAGACCGGAGCCCATAATGCAGAATCCACAGACAGACAACAAATACGGGAAAAACCAAGGAACATTTATTTAACAAAA
>JAUZST010014086.1:0-10750 GCA_034779995.1 Parotocinclus haroldoi
TATATATATATATATATATATATATATATATATATATATATATATGTGTGTGTGTGTGTGTGTGTGTGTGTGTGTGTATATATACTATGTACAAAAATCGTGTACCCACAACTAAGTAGTTGAATAAAGTAGTTCAATTTTAAGCTTCCAGTATGTTGTTGAGTGCAGGCAGCACAGAGCCACCTCCAGTCCGTAAAGCTGACAGTATGCCATGAGCTGCTATGCAAAATCAATTCATAATACAATTATACCACTTTTCAGGTGCCCTTATCTTGAGCTAATTAAGAATCTTGTCTCCACACTGACAACATGGCAGTGCTATGACTCGAACCTTCTAGTAGAGAACTGGCGTGTTGGTTTGGTGTTTAGCACTTTTGCCTTTCGGTGATAGGGTCTCAGGTTCCCGTTCCCAATTGAGTTTCCCTTTTTCCAGTTTAATCCAACTGTCCAGTTAGATTGACTGGCCATTCTTTCTTGTAGAGGTGGAATTAAGTCACATATGTGCAGGTAACAAGCAAGTCCCGAGTTACTATGGAACATAAAAAGTAACTTTCTGTGTGTTCCCTGTTATAGGTCCAAATCAGTGAAAGACACTGGTTATAGAGAGTTTTATTTTCGGCATTAACATTACGCTTAACGTAACACTATTGCATTTCTAACTGGACTTTTAATTATTATGCTTAATATGTACCAAACTGAAGATCAGATATTTTTAAATAGGTTAAAAAGGGGTGACCCATTGTTTTCCGCCATATTTATTTAAATACAGTACAAACGTTTTGGAATGTGACTGAATACCGATTTAAGCTAGTGTGGATATTTCCCAAACGGAGATTCTCTTTTGTAACACACGTTAAAAAAAAAATGATTATGTCTATCACGATTGATGAAACTTTTGGGTCAAGTCTTTTATTGATGTTAGTCAACCAAGTTTGAAGTCTACACATTTGTGACTGACTCAGGTCCCCCAACTCTACTAAACTGACCTGGTATGTGCGAGTGTGTGAATGGCTGTGTGGTGTGTCCGTATGTATGCCCAGCCATGGATGGTGTTATTCTCTTTCCTTTTCATGAACCTGTCCCCCAGGGGTCTGTGGTTTCCGAGAGTACGCATTTGGCTTCTGTTTCTCCCCAGTGTATGTTGATTGGATGTAAAAACCGGGTGTTGATTGTAAAGCGTCCTTGAGTTTGAGAAAAGAGCTATAACTGTATCTAGCTGACTATACTGCTCACAATCAGCCATAACGCGGAACACCTGGTTCACCGTCTATTTAAATTGAAGCCAATCCCGGCTTCTCTGTCACGCCTTTGTCCCATCATGTTTGAAATTCACTATGGTGACCAGTAACAAACACAAGTCTTGGTAAACACCATTTCTGTAGTAAGCTCTTGTCGCCCTTTGGGGTAAAGTTTGTTACATTTCCTAGCGATCGGTGAAAGACTCTTTGAAAGGTCTTGTCACCCTGATTAACTAAGCAAGCTCTTCTTACCTTGCGAAGGAAATAGCTTTGCTTGTTGCAGTTTATTTCTTTGTAGCAACCTCTCGTTGCCTTGGGGGAAAGCTTGTTACATTTCCTAGCTATCATTAAAAGACTTGACTCGAAGGTCTTGACATTCTGTTTAACTAAGAAAAAAAGCATTTTATCAGGGGCTTCCTTTCTCAGCTTGTGAGCTCTGTTTGCCCGGGGAGGGGTCAGAGCATGGTAGTGTCCTTACTCTTTTTTTCTCAGCTCTAAGTGAATCTCCGCGAACCTGTTTTTTTTTTTTTTTAGGAAGTCCCCTTCTTAGATTGCTGTCTTTATAGAGCATGCTTTTGATCTTCCCTTGCTCATTTGTATATAGAATCCTTTTTCCTATGTCCACCAGCACGTGGTTCTTCTGTTTGCCCTTCCTTCTCCGTCCCAATTTTATTTTCCGCCGACGACTTGCACTCGTGCATAACGTGAACTGTTAAGACGCTATCGAGCCACACGAGTGAACCGAATTTGAGCCCTACTCGTGGCGACTCAAACTCCAGCCACTTTTCGTCATTTTGTTAAAATACAACAACAGTAACAAAAGGGGGAGCTCTCAGTCTGAGCACTTCCGGTTCAGTTCATCCAGTCACACAACCACCGCCTGTACATAGCGTTTACAACACCCCGTTTCACATCAGCCCTACATGTTTGGGCTGGCACGCCACACCCGAACCTACCCGTCCCAATCGTAACATACTGACAACCTTTTTTTCTAAGTTAAGGTAAAGATAAGATAAAACTCTCGCATACTTTTGAGGATTTTCTTCTTGAGGCTATTATCACGTTTGTTAACTCTTCAGTAATTTTCTTAGATAGAGTGAGATTAATCGCTTACACCCTAAAAGTGACAAATGGGATGCAGCTATTCAGTGTCTACAGCGTGCACCTATGGCATTTGGTAGCTGTACTCGATGAAATAAACAGTGGGTGTAGTAGGTACAAGGCTGGGTTTGATCAATAAACTTTTTTTTCCTGAGGGTGTAAGGTAAGGAATAGCAATACAAATTGTACAAATCTATTCTTTGTCCCCCTCCAGTGTTCAGAGCCTCAGGGTTTTTGCCTACCTTTCCCTTCCTGCAGCCATCCTATCACTCTGTGTATGAGTTTTTTTAGGTTGAAGCTATCAGCTGACGGATTTGGAATAACAGGTTTAATGTGCAGGACTTGTATTTACATGCAAGCACTTTAGATAGAATTTAGACCTTCACCCCTTCACCTCAGACCATATCTGTGGTCTTCATTCTTTATACTTACAGTTAGTAGTCACCAACTGGACTACAGACACTTGCATCGTTCTGCACTGGTTGGCTGTGACTGGTTGAATGACACACCCATGTACATTACTATTGCTCAGAATATTGCCGTTCCAAAGTGTTTATGGCTGATGTTGATGGTCTATTACGAAGTAATGTAACTTATCAAATAATCTCGTTATATGGTGTGTTAGGCCAGCATTCGTTATCGTGACCGTACGCTTTATAGTTAAAAAAAAAAAACCCATACCCTCCTTTGCCAAAACTGCATTCCTAGCCCAAATATCCATGTAGCCATCTGCATGATTGTCTTGGCCTTCTCATAACGAAGAGAGTCAAGCTAGTGGGTTAGGACTAGCTCTTGCAAGAATGGGTTGGAGAATGGGTAAAAATCCAATTTCCATTTCAATCCCTAAACTTTTAGAATGAGCCGAGCAGTACAAGAAAGGAGGTACGTCATGCATAGTATTATGATTGAATTTAACATCTATAAGTTGTAACAGTTTCACTAATTTAGGCCTCTGACACCGTCTCTCTCTCTTTCTCTGCTGATTGTTCAGTACTTTGTCTTTTTGCCCTTCTGCCCTCTCAGAGGATGATTGATCCTGTGCTTGGGTCTAATCAATGATCTAGCTGTTTGCTCTGGTCAGCAGTCTAAACACACACACACACACACACACACACACACACACACACACACACTGTATCTCTGTTTATTCCCCTTTATCTTAAGTTCATTTTTAAAGCTTATGTCTTTCTCTTTGGAAAGTCGGCTTTCACAGCTGTGTCATTCTGGTGCTCAGATAGTAATCTTCATCAGCCAGGCGCTTTGAGAATCACTGTCAACTCTGTACATTTCTGTAAAGATAGCTAGCTGAGTTATGGTCCAGCTAGAGCTGTTTCCAACCAAAAATATGCTTTATTTACATACTGTATGTATACAGTATCTCACAATGGTACAACCCTGAAGATATGACACTTTAATACAATGTAAAGTAGTCCGTCTACAGCTTGTATAACAGTGTAAATGGGCTGTGCCGTAACACAAACCATAACACTCCCACCACCATGCTTGAGTTCCCGAGGCCATGAGGTGACATGTTGAACTTCCATTGACCAGTATGAGAAAGCATGAGAGCGATAACACCAAATTTATCACACCTGCCCCCCATGCACACCTGAGATTTTGTAACACTAGCGATTCACATGATACCCGGGAGGAAAAATGGCTAATTGGTCACAATTTGGCCGTTTTCAATTAGGGGTTTCTCAATTTTGTTGTCAGCAGTTCAGACCTTAATGGCTGTGGGTCGAGTTATTTTGAGGGCACAGTAAACATACAGTGCTATACAAGTAGACTGACTACTTTACATTATATCTAAGTATTATATCTTCAGTGTTGTCCCATAAAAAGATATAGAAAACAGTTACAAAATTGTAAGGGGTGTACTGACTTTTGTGAAATATATATATATATATATTGTCAGCATTTCCAGCTGTGACTCATATGGTAGCTGTCACTTGACATTAGCATCTTGCTGCATAAATATGCCATCAGAGTACCATCAGCAAACATTGCATTGTGTTTGTTCTATGTGTGTATGAGTCAGACTTTAATTCAGTTCGGTGCTAGAGGATGCAGCCAGTGTAAGCTCACAGATATGGTTTATCCAAGGTGCAGGTAGTGGCTGTTTTTTGGAAACATTTACAAACTGAAGGGCAGGTGTTTATGGGGATTGGCTTATTCTAAACGTGGGCTCCCTCGTCTGGATCCTACTCAATATGCAGTTGTTCTAAAGCCGCGTACGGGTTGTCTGACCTTGGTGGGCGTACCATATCACATGATTAATTTTCCTTAACATGGAAGACTACACGTTTAAGCAGCACAGTGGCAGGTTTGGTGGAACTAAAGGGAATTTTAGTAGGAAAATGGTAGTAGGAAAGTAGGAAAGTCAGTCTTGATGAAACGATGAAAAATGGCAGCAGATGCTGACGCGATAAAACTTTGTAGAAACATGGCATCAGAGCATACCTCTGTGAAACTTTCTTTATAACTGTATACTGAGGTGGCAGTGCAGGCTGATATGCTAACCCTCCACCGCAAGGGGTTCAGGTTTGAGACCCAGTGTTACGTTCTGGCGGTTTGGCATCGCAGGCAACGTGAGGGTGAGGACTGGTTGGCCAGAGTGATTCTACCCAGCTCTGTGTTATGAGACAGGCTCATTTTGCTCCATGGACTGGTAAACTCCAGAGATTAGCAGTTTGTCTTCACAGAAACTGATAAGTGATAAGAGCAATGTTCTGTGCTCTTACAAATTCACCTTAAAATAAACATTACCAAATGCAAACGAAAGACAAAAATGTCTTCAGTCAGCGAAGCAGCATAAAGGAAAACGCAAATTCCAAGCATCTTTTACCAAAAAAAAAAAAAATGCCTTAGGGCTTTACAGAAGATGACACTGAATAAAAAGAAGTCATGTATAAACCCTGCGGAAAAGGGTTTTAGCGTCCGACGGTAATGGCGCCCATCTCACCTCGCTACAATCACAGTAATGTTGCCGAATATGAAGAGTGCATGTTTCAAAAAAAAAAAAAAAAAAGACCGACAAGGTCCTAGCAACAAGTGCCTCCACAACGCAGTTACGTAACACAAGCATTTACAAACGCTACACAATGGGGAAAGGAAGAGAATTCATGAAGGAATTCCGGGCACATTTTCCTACAGTAATGTGAAGGATATGGCTCAACATAACTGTGGGTTAAAACACCTCGCTAAAACGCACATGGCAATATTAATTTTGTGTTTATGAGTTATTTTCAACTTATGACGTGCCGTTTTTATGTGCAAAAAATGCAAGTTATTTCCTTTCCATTTTAGAGAGCGTGTTCTTCACACTGACGTTTTTCAGAAGACATTTTCAATTTAAGCGATGTGTGTTATCATTTCAGTTGGTTAAAGTGTTCAATAAAAAAAACACAAATAGCTTATTAGGAGGGTGTTCACTCTCTCCTGTGATTTCAAAATCAGAACAATATGCCTTCTCTCCTTAGAATAAAAAGGTCTGAGCTTTAATAGCACAACATATTGAAAACCTTGTCAGTGAACGTTGAAGACAATAATAATAATAATAATAATAATAATAATACACAAAAAAACAGTTGTTTATTAAACATAAAAAGATTACTAAAATGTAATTAATTGTGATGTTGAATTGAGGTCATTGCCCAGTATGACCATCAGATAGATTCTGGTATAGTGTTTATCTTTTTGGTTAAAACCTTTAGGGTGGAAGGCAAATTTTTGCTATGAAAGTTTTTTTATTTTACACCCTGAATATTTTGACGTTGCACACCTGGTTTACGTGAGGCTCTGTTCCTCACTCTGAGGCTTAATGACTTTTATCTTATTGACTGTGTGTTTTTGTATGTGTGTGTGTGTGTGTGTGTGTGTGTGTGTGTGTGTGTGTGTATTTCTTACACCGATATATAACTATTAGGGCTGTACTGATCCGATATTCTGTATCGGTATCAGTCTATGTGACAAAATCACTGGATGAGAGATCAAATGAGCAAAAAACAGTTTAATCCGATATCACGTTTACGCCTTACTACAATTTGGACGACACGTCATAAACAGATATGTGTCACGTGAGCAATAGCTGGAACTCGAGTTAAAACTGTTAGCTAGCGGCGTGCTCATCATGTCAGATGTGTGGAGTTATTTAAGCTCAAGGATGATAAAAGTAAAACGGCCGAGTGTAACGTATGCAACGCCAGTGTTTCAAGAGGTGCCAGCAGCGCATCGGTCTGATATCGGTATTGCGATATTCAAGTTTGCGGTAGCAATATCGTTACGGGGCATAGAACATTGGTATCGAGCCAGCCCTAATAACACTGAATGGACAAACAGGTTAAAAGAACTGTCAAAAGAACTAATAAAATGAGAAGTGATTTTAGAGAGGTGTATTCTGTCCATCTCCTGGATACCTCCGACTCCGTGTCCTCCCTCTCTCTATTACACACAGTCACGCAGTGGGTTCATTTACAACTCCGTCACACACTATGTGCTTATGGCAGCTGACTACACACCTAAATGACACACAGAGTGTCTCAAACACACAGCCCCGTGTGATGTGTTTTTTTACACTCAGATGCACAAGTGCACATGCACGCCACTGTCCTTGTGATTAAATCACACCGTGATGCTACAGTTCTCACACACAAACAGGAAAGCCATGCCCTGTAGCCTATGCGCTATGCCCTACATCGTGCACAAATAAGCTCAGCTCCTACATACAATCAACAAAGAATTCAAACAGAGAATACAAGGCTAGCCCATGGGCAGCAGGGAGGAGCCTGTTTGGTATTCAAAGCCCAATGCACCCAAGTCAGCGTCTGTTCTTTCCCTTTTTTGGAAGTTCTCATTTCAATCTTAGCAAACGCATGGGACGGGAGCACACTTCCACTCACATTACACTGCACGGATATTTTGAGCCCAGCCTCAGGGCACTTTGCTCAGGAGAGGCCACGGAACAACTGTTCATCAGAGGGGGCCAAAATGTGGATTTGTCACAAAGCGAACTTGTTGCGAGCGCCTGATGAGCTTTTTACCGAGACTGGGATGAATAATTTAAGAGCGTCAGAGGAACGTTCAGCTTACGACAACAGATGCCACTTTCCAAGGGTCGAAACCGGTCCGCACTAAGTCATGATGCAGGCATCGCAGATGGGCCAAAGTCTGCACGATTAGGGACGTTGGAAAGTTAGGCATCATTAAGAAATGTGCAGATTTGTATTATGCATGAGTGCATGGATCGGGATACGATCTTCTCAAGGTTTGTACGAATTCACAGCAACACTGAAATAATCGATTATCCAGGACGGTAAGTGTGAGCTGACCTGACATAAGAAAATGAGATAAAATAACAGCAAAACTCAACTTACGTGTCACAATTGCCAGGTGACTCAGTGAGTGGAGGAAGCAGTGAAAGCCACAGGTCTTACTTGAGACAGAATTCAATAACTAGAGGGGAATTTGATTATCACAGACAAAACCTCTGTGCCTTTTTGCCATTTTGTGCTTGTTTCTCAGTCTGTCAGAGGGATTCGTTCACACCCAGGAGACATCTAATGAGAAAAAGCAGGCGATGATCTGTCCAGAGTCTGTCACGGAGGTGAAAATAACTACAGAAAGACACATGATTCCTGGGCTCTTTAAATAGTGTCTTAAAAAAGTTCAGGGCATTTGGTTATTGCACATTCTGATGCAATATTACTCCACTTTAGAAAGCCCTCTTTTTTTTTTTTTTAAACGCCACACTTTCCGAACAGCTATCACAAAGTTCAGGATGCTGTGTTACATTGGAGTTTCCAGTTTAAGCCATCAATAAGGCACTACTTACAAGCCAGGTTGAATACATAATCAGCAGACAAGCCAGTGAGTTAAGAAAGCTAAAGAGGCACTGTTAATTATAGCTGGATTATACTTTCTATCAGGTGTCACGTCTGCAGCAGCTTCATCCAGCGCCCCGGAGTCCAAGCCTCACACACAGCCTCAGCCATGCTCCCCTCTCTGTCGCCACCTGCTCTTCATTCCACAGTGTGCCAGCTATAGCATTTTAAAACACGCCGCACACTCACTCAGCGCAAAAGTCACTAATGCTGCATTCACACAGCAGATAAAAGGGGCCCAAATTTGACGATTTGTTTGCCACATGGGGCAGTGTGGTCTGAAAAAAAAAACACACTGAATCTAACATTTCTCAGTCTTACTTTCATAAGTGTCATTAAACTACATCTGGATGTGCTGGAAAGGCAGAGAAACATCCTAGTCTCTTAATGTATTTGCAAAAGAAGAGCAATAACACTGAAGAGTTTTGTTGGATCACATTTGCCTTTCATATTTTCTTCAAGGTGTTGTTTCCTGGTGTAAACTCTGTAAACATTAAACACCATCTGTAGCTTATTGGTGGTTCACTGATGTCTGGTTCTTAACCCAGCAAAACTACTGATGCTGTATAACTCTCTCGTTACAACGGATAAAATTGACATGAATAGCTTAATCTACTAAATTTATGATCTCAGATCAAGCAACAGTAATTATAATGACATTCTTTAACACCGGGACTTCGCTCTCATTTTTTTCTTTTGGTAAACAACCTGCCTTATAAATCGTATAAATTATAAATCGATATTTTTGTGTTTATTGTCCATCGAACAATTACGTTCCTCAACTATTATGACTATTAATCTTTGGAATTGGATTGCTTTGTCTTCTGAGCATTCTGCTGATTCTACATACATGATTGATACTCATTCTGCAAATGCCCTTCTCCATCTGGACGACGATTCTAGCCTAGCCTAGCCTAGCCTATCTTGCGCAGTGGTTAGCTGATTCTGCGTTTACCGAAGTCCGGACTGCCTCCACCTCTGATTCTCACTTTGGCTGTGTCTGCAATGAAATGCCTGCAGTTATCAGATTACCCGAGCGGTCGTGTGAACAGCATTCTCAAATTTCTCAGATTGAGGTCTAGAAATCAAATTAAGAAATCCGATAAAGACAGCTGGATTTTACCTCAGTAATCGGATGTCTGAGCAGTATACCCCTACTTTGATTTTAATCAGCTTTCCCAGTCTGCTCATGCACTCGAGTGAAACCTGGAAGCGGCTAAGTATTTTGGGCTTGTTTCTATAGATGTGAGGCTTTTTTCTCTTGTGGGATCTGGCAAAAGTGGAATGAAACAGCTACCAAATACTTTATATAAACATATATATACTCAATATAATAGTATATGCATAAGGAAATTAGGAATTTCATTTTTCAGTTATTAAGTTTGAAGCATATGTTACCCCCGCTCTCATTGGTTGGTAGTAGAAATCCTATTTTTTTTGTAATTAGCAAATGATATTGTGCATGGATTATTTGCACTGCATTCCCTTCACACTGTGTTTATCTTATCTCAGTGGACTAGCATTAGAGTTGAGTGTAAGTAATGCTTAAATACTGGGGACACGTACATCTTGTTTGGAATGCCTCTATAGCAGTTCCTTAGGCTCCCGAATGCTACTTGGCCATTCTGAGCCACAGCTGCCAGAGTTCCCTCGGGTACTGCTCATTTGCACTCTGTTAAAGTTTTTAAAGCTTCATCGGGGACGATTAAATGCAGTTTCAGTGGATTAGGGGGAGACCGGCCTGCTCTCCTGCTCCTTTCCCAGCTAATTTCGAATGATGCAGTAACGCAATTTTGAATTCATTGCAAGCTTGGCCAGTTAAAAAGAGAAATAGGTTTGCACTGATGGGTTATAAACTGTTATCAAGTGTCTGCAACTTAGCTAAACTACTGGCACTGTGGCTGTTTATGTGTACACAATTAATAAAAGTCTCATAAATCTGACCTCTCATTGCAGGTTAAATGCTGGGCGTTCAGTAAGGAAATAGCACATTGACTGATATGTAGAATAAGTAAGAGATAACCCCCCCTCCCCCAACAAATGTAAATGTAACAAAAAGAAAAACAAAGCAGAGCAAAGCAGAGTCAGCTTTTTTCTTCCTCCATTGTTTTGGTTTCTGCAAACACATACTACTTACTGATGCTGCTTTTTAACAGTGAAGCATACATTCATGCTCGTAATCCTGAGATCGTTATTGTTGATTGCCATGGTCACATACTAGCTTCCCTACATAATAGTCTTTCACATTACAAAACACTTAAATGACTTATCAAACTTATTTTTAAAAGGTTATGCCATAATTTAGTATGTATTATTTACATTTGTATTATTTAAGTTCACCAACATTTAATTTCAACATTTGACTAAACATATTGTAATCTCTCTCTCTCTCTCTATCTCTCTCCCTCTCTCTCTCTCTCTCCCTCTCTATCTCTCTCTCTATATCTCTCTCTCCCTCTCTCTCTCTCTCTCTCTCTCTCTCTCTCTCTCTCTCTCTCTCTCTATCTCTCACTCTCTCTCTCTCTCTCT
>JAUZST010014087.1:0-10750 GCA_034779995.1 Parotocinclus haroldoi
TATATATATTCATCAGGTGTGATCCTATATGTGTGCTACTGTACATATATATATATATAAATACATACATACATACACATTGAGGAAGATATTATTTGATACATTGCCAAATTTGCAAGTTTTTCCACCTACAACAAAGAATGGAGATGTCTGTAATTTGTATCGTAGGTCCACTTCAACTATGAGAGTCAGAGTCTAAATAAATCACAATGTATGACACATATGTAAATAATTAATTTGCATATTTGATTATCTACCTACCAGCAAGAATTCTGGCTCTCGCAGACCTATTAGTTTTTCTTTAAGAAGCCTCCTATTCTGTACAAAATTGTAGACCTGCACACGGCTGGGATGGGCTACTGGACAACAGGCAACAGCTTGGTGAGAAAGCAAAAACTGTTGGTGCAATTGGTGCAATATTAGACAATGGAAGAAACACAACACAAGAGTTAATTTTGCCCAGTCTGGGGCTTCATGAAAGATCTCACCTCGTGGATGATTAAAAGAAAGGTCAAGAATAAACCCAGAACTACATGGGTGGACCTGGTTAATGGTCTGAAGAAAACTGGGGCCACAGTCTTAAAGATAACCGTTAGTAACACACTACGCCGTCATGGATTAAAATCCTGCAGGGCACACAAGGATGCTACAATGGTAGCAAATGTCCAGGAGCGTTTGAAGTTTGCCAGTGAGCGTTTAGATGTATTACAGTTGTTGGTGATTTTAAAGGGCATCAGGTCTTGCTGCAAACAACTATCAAAGTTGTCAGTAAATGTTTTTAATCAAACAATTTCACAGATTTTTTAAAACGACCGTAATTTATTTTCAAGCGCACACTTGTGCATCAAAGAAATGAGAAAGGTGTCTTAATAAAATTACAGTTGCAAGCAAAATTTTGCCATATGGTCTTTCTGAATCATACATTGAACAATAAAGTAAAATCATTATTTTCTGAATCCAGCTGATTGTGCTGGCAGCATCAGCCCAATTACCGTCTGTTTTTGATTGAAATGGGGCAGGAAAATGGCGAAAACAAATGCCTCCACAAATGCGTGGCTACAGCTTCCTCTCCTTCTGTTCCATTATCAGCATTGATCTGCACTCGTTCCACCCCCCCATCAATGCCTATTTTTATATGTCTCTCTGTCAGTGTTCAGTGTGTGCCTTATTGGCATGGCTTTTATTTCACAGGACACCATGAAATCAATCAATACCTAGATAGCAGTAGTAATAAAGATGCTGAAATAATGCAGCTGATAAACAGCAACAGAAACAGCTTTCTGTTAGTACATTAATGTTAACACAATCATGTCACCAAATTGCACTCGTGCTCTATCTAAGCATAGAAAAAAAAGAAAAGAGAAAACATCAGATGTACCTTCGTTTACAGGAAAACCAAAGCCCTCAGTTCTAACCAGAATTCTTTATCAGCAAGGCGAAAAATACTATGCACATATTCATTATCTGTACAATGGAAAGGCTTCAGCACATGACTAAATTTACATTTTGTGTGCTCACAGCTCAGATGTCAGACGTCAGCACCATACACACTGTGCGATGGTGTGGTTTAAGCCTACGAATCAGCTGCTAAGATGAGGTTATCAGTGCTTTCAGTGATGAATCTGAAGTAGACGCCCACTCTACACATATGCTGTCTTGCTGGGTGCACCTGCTGTAGAGTGTGGGAAAATGATTGATGTTATATTCTATAAACATATTATATAACATATTAATATTGCGTTTCCATTGTTGTAATTTTTGTACTTTTTACTATGTAAAGGTCCTACACCGATCACAAAAATGACTACATTTGTGAGCGGTGTATTATGTTTAACAGCGCTATGCGTACTTTCACCCATGAATGTATTCAGTTCTGTCCTTTTGACTCCTGCTTCAATTTGACCCACGGATTTGCCTGCAATGTGGGTTTGGATTAAAATGCTCCTTACACCTACCTTGACTGTGACCTTCATTACACGTGTTAGCTGCTTGTGTACTTGCTGAAAAGCAAGCCTCCCGACTGAACAACAGGACAGAAGCTGCTACAAACAAGCTCCTCTGAGTTGGAAGCCCGTTTAATAAATTACAATTTTCTGTGTATTGAAAATGTCATGCGCTGTGCTGACAGAGACAGGTGAGCAGTTACTGCTGCTGATGCTTCTGCTGAAAAGCAAAACTTAGAAAAGAGTGTGTCAGGCATCCCGGATGAAATAATGATGGACCACACTCTTAAATAACTAATACAGTAGCAACAGAAAAATACTTCCAGTTTTTAGAACTAACATGTAAAAAAACGTTACATGTTAAAAAAAAACACATTCAAATGTAACTAATGTATAGCTAGTTTAATATCATTTAAGAAAACAAGAAAATATTACCATATATTATATAGTATATAGTATAAGTATATCCAGACATTGAAAAAAAAATAGAATAGACTGTATATACCACAGTCTTTAGTTGTAGCAGTAGAGTTTTCATCCTTCAGTTACAGCCAAACCACCCAATCGTCTTAAAGAGAATATATGAATATTGCCCTAAATTAAATGTAAATAAAATTTGACCATATTAAGAAATATAAAGACATATAAAGAAATGTGGATGAACTCTGGTCTACTGTTCTTTAGATTCAAATGCCTGTAAATGTTGCTTTTTCTTAAGAAACATACAATTGCTATACAGTCACTAGTTACATAAAATTTACTTATAAAGGTTGATGATAGTCAGGATATGCAGAATGCCATCATTTGTGATCAATTTCTTTGTATTCACAGTATCTGATGAACAGCAAACACTTAAAATGAGTGACTGTCCCTGCTAAATGCAAAGATTCACACTGGTTCCTTGCACTCATGCTGTGTGTGTTGGCAAGTGTACGGCAATATCTCAGCCAATATAGCTGCCTAAATGCTGTCACTCCAGGAGACAAGACTCCAATATAAGACTCCTGTAGCTAATATGTCCACTGACATGCAGGAAGTATTTGTTCATTGAGTAACTAAATAAATTTGGATGGAACATCTCAGATGAGAGACGCTGTGCTCTTTATTAAATGTAAATATCCTTTAGGATAACACCTGCTCCTCCAGAGGACTACACAGCCATGCTGTTTGTCTGTTCCCTCTATGTTCACAATGAAGAAGCTAAATTTAGCACATCCAAAGACAAAAGCAGCCTTGTAATCACTTTTAGCCTCAAATTCTCTGCTGTGTATAAAAATACATCCTTCTTTTATTGAAAAAAAAATGGGAGAGGAACTTTTAATCAGGCTCCTACTTAAAAGTTAGGTGAAAATGTGCTGTATTATATGAAAGAGGCCTTCAAACTCGTTTTCTTCTAAGAGCACTAACTTCTACTAGTGCCTATTTTCTGCATTCTGATTCCCATTCAAGGGTATTAATGCAAATACATGTGCATGCTGTACTACTGACTTTTCACTGCTCTCTGATCAAAGCATAATTCCTTTGTGAAGTTTGAAATTAGAGAACAGAATGCCAACTCAAAGACTGTGTAGTGACTGCTATGCCCTCTATTGGTGGTTTGACAGATTTCTGTTAAAACTTTTCAAAGCATTCAGGCAAAGCACAACTTGTGCTCTGGGACTAATGACTACATTTACTTGAAACAAAAAAAGTGCTATAACAAACAAGCCCAAAACTCATCTACCCACTACACTCAGGTATAGATATTTAGAAACCCAACCTGAACTGACTGCATACTATAAATTATATTTGGGCACACAAATGAAATGTCTTACATGGTTATTTGCATGTACTTAGACAGGCATATAGACAGACAGGCAGACAGACAGACAGACACTGATGAGGTGCTGGTGTGTTAGTTTGTGTTGAGCTGCTACGACTGAATCAAACAGCAGTGCTGCTGGAGTTTTCAAACACTTTGTCCACTTTATTAAAGACACACCCCATATTGCTTCACCTTGAAGAGTCAGCCAACAGCTCATGTGTTGTTGCACAGTTTGTGTTAGCCATGCTCTAATCCCTTCAGTGCTCACTGGTGGACTTTTTTCAGTTTAAAAACTCCAACAGCACTGCTGCTGTGCTTGATTCACTCGTATCAGTGCAACACACCAACACACCACAACCACATCATTGTCAGTGGAGTGCTGAGAATGATCCACCACCCAAATAGTACCTGATCTGTGCAAAGGGGTAAAATCTGACAGAGCAAAGCAGAAATATATAGACTGTAGTCTGTAGGTCTGAAACTACAAAGTGCATCTATATGGTAAGTGGAACTGATGAAATGGACAATGTGTGTAGAACCAATGCGGATGTTATAATATATAGTAAAATGATTCCACAGCCTAGCTAGGTAGATAGATAGAATAGATAGGTAAATCTAGATACTTATATAGAGATAGATTAAGATAGATTAATATTGTCGCTTGAATTACTTTGTTTCGATTCTAATATGCAGTAGTTTATTAAAAGAACACTCAGGTTTAACATACAATACAAAACCTTTGACTCTGCAGAAGTGTGATGCAGTAGAATATAAAATCCAACAGCCTACATCATTTTACTGTGAAGTCGTAGTAGGAATAAACCCAGTCCAGTAACAAATATCAACCGAATAACAGAATCAACAAAGCAGATGCTTTCTGCAGTTGTTTAATACGTTGCAGATTAAAGTGAATGACACCATGCAACCAGCGTTATAATTTTTATAATTTGCCTCCAGGGGCTTGTCGAATGAGAGCATACACTGCGCCTGTTGTGGTGCTTAAATACTCACAGGACACTGCAAAGGAGGAAGGAACGGATAAGACTACCTTGTGTGATTCCCAAAACATCTGCACTGATGCGTGTTTAATGAGAAATGCTACATTAAAGGTCAGCTCCCTCACTGCAGCACTCTGGTGTTCCATGTTACCACTAGTGTTCTCCACCACTTCTGCTACATTTTGCTTTCTACATACTCATTTATTTTAATTACAATTTCCTTTTTAGCAGCACTTGTTAAGGTTTTGCTGACCTTTATTATCTGCTTTTTATCATACTTTCTCAAGTTTTATTTAATTAGCAGGTTCTGTTAGAAATGATTGTTTTTTTCACATCAAGAATAAAAGTTAGTGTACTCTTTAGAGTTACCAGAATTTCTACTTCAAATGGGTCTCATCTTCTCCCAAGTGAAAGGTTAGCCAGATGTTTCTGTTGTTACCACATGGGTTTAATTCTCATCTGTGTTATTGTTAGATTCGATATGATCACTCTGTTTTCATCTGGGTTCTTGGTACTCACATGTCTCAACATATCAAAAGGTGCTAGGTACTTTTACTACGAGTTATTAGCTACATATGGACTAACAGGAAATCATGAACTGCTCACAAAAATGAGGGGATATTTCAAAATGAATATGTAGAGGATCACACAAGAACTGCTGGACAGTCTGATCCTGTCCATAATCCATTTCTGTCAGTGTGTTTTGGCACTCTTGTGTGACCATATACCCTACTGAGCAGTCAATATGTGATATTCTCATCCAGTTTGAATGTGAATATGTCACTTGTCACCTAATCATGACAGTTGAGACCCCGGCTCCTAAGCTGTTCTCCAGACCCCACGGCACCAGAGCCGTTCCCTGGACCCAGCCACTGCCTAACCCTTACCCTAGCCCCTTCGGTGAAAATGTCATTCAGCGGACCTCCGGCTCATCGGCCATCCAGCGGACATTCAGCGTCACGCCATAGATGGCCCTCAACGCCCCAGTAACTGTGGACCTTCGGTGCTCTGTCGTTTAGCAGACCCTGGTTCTGTGGTCGTCCAGTGGACACTCTGCGTCCATCCCGGACCTCAGGACTCTTGGCTCTTCGCCCTCCTCTGGACCCGGATGGGAATTTTAGTTCCATGCCTGACTTCCCCTTTATGCCTGACTTCCCCCTTTGTTAAATAAATTTTCTTTTGTTACTTTACGTTGTGGTCTGTCTGTGGGTTTTGCATCTTGGGCTCCAATTAAACCCTGTAGGGGATCCTGGGGATTTGGCACGACCAGGAATATTAGTGCGAGGTCCTTGGGACACCCCAACGTAACACTGAGAATTGCCGTTATCTTTGGTAACCAGCTGAGTTTCTATGATTGCACTGCCGAACTGTCCCAGACTTCATCTACAACATCAGGAGAATTCTGCCCTTACTTTCCAGGGAAGCCACCCAGGTGCTTGTTCAGTCTCTTGCTACATCAAAATTAATTTAATCTTCTGGCTGGTCTTCATACAATGCATGCAACATATACAGCGGTGGTTTCAGTCTACAAAAGTTTTCTCATGTCACCCCACTGCTACGTTCATTTACCTTCTTACCTAAAGGCTCTAATCAAACCACTCTGTACCTCGTACCCTCAGAGACACAAGCTTAACATATTACGTTGAAAGTTATGGAACTGCATCTTTAAAAAACACCCTTTACCTGTGCATTTTGTTGATTTTACTACATCCTGGCAAGTTGTTTGGATTGTGTTCTGTGTTGTGGGCTTTTTCATTCTTGTACTAACATGTAGTTTTGTCTACTAGGAAGAATACAAAGCAATTTTGCAATTTGCTCTGGATGAGGAAACATGCTGAATGCTGTAAATGTAGATGACTAGCATGAAGCAGGAGTAAGTCAGTCAGGTAGTGAGATCAACATATGAAACAAGTTCTACAATAATTTAATGGCTGCAACTTCCATTATGGTAGCCTTTACTTTCTTTGTACTTTGATTTAAAGTGAAAAACTGTGTTAGGACAATGAGCATGATGCATCTCCACGTATGTCTGAATTTCTGTAGATTTTGTACATTTTCAGCAGCTGAAAAAGAGCTCATATAGACAATAAACATACCATATATTCGATGATTCGTTGGTTTTTCACTGTTCAGCGTACACAAAACCTGTCCAACTCGAATTAGATTTAAGTTACAATATTGTCTGAATATTGAAATTGTCTATTGTCATCTATACATTTCAGGTGATTATTCGCTACCCTGATTCTCTTCTGCAAAACCATTTTGATATAATGTTAAATGGATTTTGCACCAGAGGTTGCCAGTAATCCAGACACTCTTTACATTTGCAGTGACTTTTTTTTGTTGATGTGTCTTTTTCTTCCATTTTCACAGGTTCATGGAACATGAACTCCCTGTTCAACTTCCAGATGTTTTTCACAAACTAGAGACATGCAGCAGTAATTTTAGTGAGCTTTCTTTGCATTTTGCATCCACTACATTTTTCTCATGGTTTCTAATTTCTGTGGGTTTTATGTTGCACTGCCTTTTACCTCCTTCATCCTTGCTATTGATATTCATACTTCTTCTATTGATGTCATCTTTGTTGGATACCTACTTCTATCAGTCAAAAAGTGCTAAATGTTCTTCACTATGCAGACACTTCCCATTATTGTAGATTGAAAGTTGATCTTTAGAAATGCTTTTGCAGAATTTTCCAGGTTCATACCGTCATATCCAGTTAAAAACACACTCAATTGACTGAACATGGAAGTACCCCAGCGCACTCTTATGCCGGATATCGACCATTCACAAGCACAGTCACTCACGAGAACTGATTCACGATTAGGTTCACCATGTGTCTGGCCAATCAGAATCGGAGGAGCCCCACCTCCACTGGGATATAAACCCCAAACTTCTGACAGTCAGGCATAGCGTGTTATACTTGTTACTGAATTTGTACTCTCCATCTCTGAATCTGCTTGACTCCCTTTAGACTCTGTTCACTGATCGCCTCAACCTTGTCTGTACCATTGTTTACAGATTTCCCTTATGCATTTGCCTGGATATTAAGAAACACCTGCTTTGTGTGGATTATACTCACCACACGTGACGCATGTATATCTACAATTAAAAAGTGCTCTAAAGTTTTACTTTGATCAGTGTTTGGTTCACATAAACAGACTCTCGGAAGTGCAGATCGAAGCCAAACGAATCCTCAGTCTATCTCCACTGGGCATAAACAGCACAGCAGGGCTAGAAGTGATTACTGAATACTCTAACAGTGCATTTGCTTAAAGACTAGTGGGGTTGTGGCTGAAGGCCTTAGGGAAAAATGACAAGCTTCCCAGAACTTAGGAGTCAATTCGGAGAGAGGGTTCTCAATAATATCTCTGCCTAATTTACTTATCAATTGACAGAACAGTGCACATATTGAAATCTCTTAACTTACAAATGCAGAGTTATAATCAGTTTCCTGAATAGATTATTAAACAAATCAAAATATCTACCACCAAAAATGAATGGCACAATATGCAAAAAGAAATGTTATTCCAAAAACTGTTCTCGAAACATCATTAATGATTTGCAATTTGTTGTTTGCTACGTATAATAAACGCAAGTCCCATTTAAATCTGTCTATAATTAGAATGACAATCTCTTCTAAACCATGCCAGCTTCACATTAATGAAGAGTTCATGTTTGTTTGTCTTTAGTGTCCTAATTCTCAGATCAAATGGATAAACCAGTGAAGCGGCAGTTGGAAATGAGAGCTGCTTCCTCTATCGCTGATTCAACACAGGACTGTGTCACTCAGCAGAGACACGCCAGCATAGTCAGTCAAACAGACTATAAAATATGTAGCTTCTTAAGTACTGTAATGATTATATAAAAACGCCACAGTTCATTATCTTATGTAAAGTGTTACATGTTTATGTTCCCTTAACACAGCAGTTTGCATGGAACTGACAAATATACAAAACAGTTAATAAACGTAGCACAGTAAAATGAAGTGCATCCATAATCTGGTGAGATATCTGTAGGTCTACCCTTTCTGAACTGTAAAAATCACCTTTACCTCTGCCATCCAGATACACATGCAATTTCCTGCTTGTACTGGAGAGAGCTGACTGGTTGTCAACAATGTTGATGTCGCCATTTGTGTGAGCCAAGGCACAAGACAATGATATTAAACATGGTTGATTTTATCTGAATGTCAAGACGAGAGAAATACTGACAAAAGACAGCTCTCCTGACCACCTAACGCCAAGTGATTGTGATTATGTAACTCTAACTCTAGCAAAACTCTCACAATACATATAACACAATGGCATAACTGACACAGAAATCCCTACAATATACACTGAGACCAGCATGTGCTTACTGTGAGGAAAAAAGGAATCCTGTGTAGAAAAAAGATGCATCAAGATTCAATGGTAATCTATTAATAATCACATACTGAAATTTTCCTATTGAAATTCTTATGTTATAATAAGCAAAGAAACAGTTAACATTACTTTAGAAAAAAAACATAAATGACTACATAAAAGGTCATCTCACCATTTTCCTTGTGATCAGGACAATTTATCCATTTCAAACTGGTACATGGGAAGACTATTGTGCTTTTTGCTAAAGTAATGTTGAAGCATAGATGGCATTGTATGCTAACACATGCCATGGACAGTATTGGAGCAAAGTCAGCATTAGTAAAAATATTTATAGAGTTATTTCTGTTTGGAATTTTAGATACAGGCAATTTTAATAAATAGATTTCTTAGTCCTTGCTGTTAGTTTAAACGTGGCAAGGCACGTGCAATTTGTAGTGCACCCCGTACAATCTTAATAGTGATATCAGGAGTGTGTGTAACATTGTATAATACCACATAATGGTGGCTTAGTACTGTTGCAGAAAAAATACCAAATCATTTATTTGAAGACTGAGCATACACATGGCAGAACATAATTAATTATACAGTACAGCTAAACTATATGGGTGTTATATGAGGGTTGATGTCTGCGTCAACATTGTCCCAAATGGACTGCTTCCTTATAGTAAAATAATACATTTTTATTAAAACATATACAAATGGCAGCATTGGAAATGAATTTGAAAGATATATTTCAGTACTAGCTCTAGCATGCATGTTGACTTCCCCTCACCATTGCTCTTGGGGGAATTCACATCATCTTAAGAGCTGTTTCAATACTTTATGTCAATCTTAGTGTAGAATACAGAAATAGATCTTACCCAGAAGAGATTATTTAATGCTGCTTCCTAAAATCAGCAGCAAATGGCAGGCTATTTATAAAAGTGAACAGGAGCAAAGTGAATAAAAAAAACACAAACCCATAACATCAAGCACTTCCACACTTTAAGTCAAAAGACAGACAGAATATTCTCGGAACTGCACCCATGTGGTGAAATGAACTCCCTCTGGCTCTCCAAATATCTTCAAACAGTGACTAAAAGTCCACTTCTTTATTCAGTATTATGCGAGAACTGCCAGCACACTTGCATTTTTAAATGTTTCCTCACTGGTTCTTTTCTTATTCTTTTATATTCTTATTTTTGTTTTATTTACATCAAATCCTAACAGGGCTTCACTTCAAAAGTGTTCCTGGGCAGTAGGTTATTTATGCTAGAATGAGGAAATGCCTGTTAAGAAGAATACAAAGCATTTCTTTTGTTGCTTGTCAGTATGAAATAGGATGAGGGAAGAAGTGCTGCTGACTGACAGTTTAAATTACTGGTAAGAATAAATTATATAAACCAAACCCAAAAAAAAAAAAATGTTGCATCATTACCAAGAAGACTCATGGTTGTACTAGCTCAAAATGGTGCTTCTACTAAATACTGAGCAAAGGGTCTGAATACTTATGATCATGTGATATTTCAGTTTTCCTTTTTTAATACAGTTGCAAAAAATGTCTTTTTTCTGTCAAGATGGGATGCTGAGTGTACATTAATGCGAAATAAAATGAACTTTTTTGATTTTTAGCAAATGGCTGCAATGAGACAAAGAGTGAAA
>JAUZST010014088.1:0-10749 GCA_034779995.1 Parotocinclus haroldoi
TCTCTCTGTATTTCTGCCTAAGACATAAGTTAAATAATTTCAGATTTGAATAGGGCGTCACTGCCTCTAAATGCTTCATAGATTAAATTAGTCCTATAAATATTTGCATATTATGTTTTTCAGTCTTGTGTTAAAACAAAAAAGGTGACTTTGTTTGTGATTTACCATCGTTAGGCACATCAAGGTATGCTGTATATGGAAAAATCCATATGATGGGACATCATACTAGTTTAATGGTGCATTGGGTAGAAAATCGTTTAAATCTTCTTCTGTGTGCTCAAAGAGCCAAATCTACTATGGTCAGTAGAGTTAATTGAAAGGGATGTAACATCAACAGTGAACTCATGTACTTTTAAATATGTTTGTTCTAAATATAGAAGACCCGTGTGTTATTGTTCTCCAGATATTATTTTTATAAGTATGGACAATAAACCCATAACCAGTGCACTTTTATTACCACTATACCTCCCAACCCTAATGCCCGTGAAGATGTTCTGCTTGTGTACTCAAATTTGCTCCTTTCAAAAAAGGATAATTTAACAATGGAAAATGCTCTCTCTTTGTGGGCAGTGCTTTTATCCGAAACCTTTTCCCCGAAAATCTTGAGGCTGAGAAGAAGGGCCGTCCTACTACTGCAGGTGCCAAAATCAAGGTAAGCTACATCTAATATGTAGAAAACAAAAATGAAACCAAGTTCCCAATGTAAGAGGCTAACCTATATTAAAATATCTCATACTCTTGCAGAAACAGGCGAATAACTTGGTGCAGACGCTGATGAAATGCACCCCTCACTACATTCGCTGTATCAAACCCAATGAGACAAAGAAGCCACGAGACTGGGAGGAGAGCCGTGTAAAGCATCAGGTGGAGTATCTGGGCCTGCGGGAGAACATCCGTGTCAGGAGAGCTGGCTATGCTTTCCGTCGCATCTTTAAGAAGTTCTTACACAGGTGAGCCTCATTGATTCATTAATTAACTGATTTTCTTATCCGCTTAATTCTGGTCAGGATTGAAATGCAGAGCACAAGGCAGAAACAACCCTATACAGGGTAAAAATCCATTGTAGGGATAAGTCAGCCTCACATCTTTTGTTTTATTAATTGTATAAACACTGTCTTACTCTAGTGTCTAGACATTCATGATAAAAGGTTAATTTGAGATTCAAAGTCTTTTAGAGAATATTTAGAATTAACATTAACATTAACATTTTTTATACAGATATGCAATCTTGACCAAAGAGACATGGCCACAGTGGCGTGGGGATGAAAAACAGGGCGTCCTGCATCTGCTGAAGTCTGTCAACATGGATCCAGACCAATATCAGCTGGGCAAGAGCAAAATATTCATCAAAGCCCCAGAATCAGTGAGGATTATGCTTAAATATGTCTGAACTCTCAAGGTTATATTATTGTAGACTGAAATCATGATGTTTCCTCACAACTGTTTAACCAGATTTACTCATGTTTAATTTGGCATGTTGGAAATTGGTTCGTTGTTTTTAGCTCCTTATGATCTTTACTGGATAAACTTTACAAGGGTATTTGGCAACTTGTGATTTTTCCATTAACATTTTGAAAGAGCTTGTATGTGCACAGCCATAATTGGAAAATAAGAACCAGAGTGAATGGTTTCTTAAGTTATGTGTCACTAATGACCATTCACTCTACCTGCAGCTGTTCCTTTTGGAAGAGATGAGAGAGAGAAGGTATAATGGGTATGCTCGGGTCATCCAGCAAGCCTGGCGTAAGCATGTTGCAGTTCGCAAATACGTCCGCATGCGAGAGGAAGGTAAAAAGTTTGCCATTATAAATTCTTCTGTTATGTATCACAATTTTTTTCAGCTGTAAAACCTTTTTTTAAGCCTCTGACATCCTGCTGAATAAGAAGGAGCGGCGGAGGAACAGTCTGAATCGTAACTTCATGGGCGATTACATAGGCACCGACAATCGCCCTGAGATCCGGCAGTTTGTGGGTCGCAGAGAGAGGATTGAATTTGCTGATGTCGTAGTGAAATATGACCGCAGATTTAAGGTAACTTTGTCTGTGGAGATGGGCGATCTAAGGAATCACAACAGGTACAGTGGTGCTTGGAAATATGTGAAACTTTTAGATTTTTCTTCACAGCCCAATTACTTTATTATGACCTCCTTGTTTCTACACTTCCATGTTCCATTTGATCAGTTCCACTTAGCACACCGATGCATTCTGTTTACAGTTACATACTGTGTCTGTTTCTCAACATACGTTGTTTTTCTTCCCCTTTACTCTGTTCTCTAATGGTCAAGACCACCACAGATTAGGTATTTTTGGGTGGTGGATCGTTTTTAGCACTGCAGTAACATTGTTATGGTGGTGAATACGACTTGTGATCTAAACTTGTGCTCACAGGAAACTTTTCCTCAGATCAGCTTTAACTACACAATCTGTTTGGACTGGAGTTGAAACAGTCCATGTTCTTTAGAGATAACTTTATATCCATTTCCAGCCTTAAGTTATCATCAGCACCTCTCTTGTTGAGGTTCTCGGAAATCTCCTTTGTTTGTGCCATGATTCGCCATGATGTGGTATGAAAATCAAACTCTGTTTGATACCCGTTTTTTTAAATATAACAGGGTGCCCACTCGCACCTGATTATCGTCCCATTGATTGAAAAGACCTGTTTTATTTTCAGGTGACCTGCTAGTAATAGCGGTTTGCATACTTTTGCGACTCGCGTGTTGGATACATTTATTCAATAAATGAATGACTATGGATGACATTTTTGTCTAATTTGTTTAATTTGATTATTTTTATGTAATTTAGGACTTGAATTGGGTGATGTTTTAGGTCATATTTTTCATATTTATGCAGAAATATAGAACATTTTAAAAGATTCACAAACTTGCAAACACCACTGTACTTTCAGTGTCTCAAGGCAAAAGATGATCATGCTTTCTCTATACTCAGACTGTCAAGCGTGACTTCATCTTGACTTCTAAGTACCTCTACCTGATTGGCCGTGAGAAGGTGAAGCAGGGTCCAGAAAAGGGACAGATCCGGGAGGTCCTCAAAAGGCACATTGAATTAGAGAAGATTCAGTCTGTCTCATTGAGGTATATGATGACAATATTAAAGAAATGATTTCAGTAAAATTGGGTTTGCATTATCTTTCCTTTACATGTAATGTTGTCCCTCACCCAAGACATGTTTACAGTCTATTTCTAACATACACATACATTTAAAACATCACGGTATATACTTCTTGTTTGTTGATTAGAGGCATTTTCTCAGTTAAATTGGAATGGATTTGTTGTAACTTTAGTAAAAGATCCACTGCAAAAAACAAAAACCTAGGGTTCAAAAGTTTATAATGTGCATGTATTCCTTCTTCCAGTACTCTGCAGGATGACTTCTTCATTTTGCATGAGGAGCAGTATGACAGCGTGCTGGAGTCTGTCTTTAAAACAGAATTCTTGAGTCTACTTTACAAACGATATGAGGAGAGGACTCATAAGAAGCTGCCGTTGAAGTTCAACAACCTGTAAATTTGCTCTAGACAAATGCTTATTAGATTTTGCCAATAAATGTTGTGTTTACATAATTAAATGCTATATATATGGAATGTAAGAAATACTGTGGTCAATTAATATTCTGGGATTTCCAGACTTGAATTTAAGGTGAAAAAAGGCGGTTGGGGGCCTTTTGCATCTGCTGGCTCTCGTCAGATCCAGTTTCAGGTGGCCCAAGGAGATACTGCAGTGCTGAAACCCAGCAACAAGAACCTAATTGTTAGTATTGGACCAGGACTCCCCAAGAATTCAAGTGAGTCCTTTCATCTATGGTTGTTTTTTTTTTGTGAATGCTGTAAATTCCACAAAAAATGTTGGCCATATGATTTTGATAAGTAAATTGGATCAAACACTTAGTGCTACAGTGCTCATGTTGGAATACACCAGTAATGCTAAAGGATGTATTTATGTTTCTATCATACAGTTTAATTGTATTATCTTTTTCTGTAGGACCCACACGTATTGATAAGCGGAAAAGCAGATATGGGTCGAATCCAAATCAGGGCACAGGGAAATATTCACGTGGTAAGGCAAAAACAACTGCTGATGCTATGTAATCCTAAAATCCATTTACCAAAGTAGTGTTTATACCTAACAATTGTGTGCTTGAAATAGTTTTGCAGTATGTCACCTTCAATATATATTCTTGGTAAGAAAATATACCCTGTCTATATTATTTCATTTTATTTTCATCCGAGTGCGGTTACTGCCACGTGAGGTTATCTGTGACTTTAGGATTCACTTGTGAATAAATATGATGATGCAAAGATTGTCAAATGCCCTTTGCAATTCATCAGCATGAGTTTGAAAAAGCAGTACACAAATAAAAGAAGACAAATGTGAGCTGACCTTCATTAATACAGAAATACAAATTTTTGCTGAAAGACGTAAATTAATTCTAGGATCACAGTTATAGATTTGCAGAAGGAAGTCTCCATACCTACATTTTAACTCCACCCCCATTTCAACTAACAAAATTTGACGGCTTACACTTGGAGTTTCAGTTGGTGCTATGTTCTCTGGACTTTTAACTGGAACCACGGTTAGAAGATATAGAATGTAGAAATAGTATGTTTTTTAACAAACATAAGGTCGGTTTGTTATGTAAAAAACTGTCTCTGTGTTACCCATGGAAGGACAGGACAAGACAAACCCAAAACATGTATTCAAACCCACTTAAAAATTGTCACTTAAAGCTTGGAAAATCTCTGTATGCTGAAGGAGAAAGCTCACAAGAAATGTTGTAGGACCTTGGATGATCTGAAGATATTCAGTATTGGAGTGTTACATGTTCAGTTTCTCAGATTAAAGTTTGTTATGTTGGCATAGAGAGAGTGCACAAAGTTTGAAATGTTGATAACACATTCTGAAACACATTTCAGAAACAAAAGGGCAAATGACATACCCCAGCAAGTAATGGGTGAGAGGGCCTATTTTTTAGGCTATGAACATGGCTGCCATCGTAAAAGCTGCCATATTGGATCAAGGGCAAGTTTTTTTTTCAATGGTAAAGTGGGGATGTAGCATATCAGAGAAGACCATTGTCCCAGAAATTGATTGCCACAGTCAGATTGCAGATCAGATTTGTGGTTCAAAAGTTATCGACACAAAGTTCAAAAAAGTTTGGTCGACACAGGTAACTTAAGAGGATCAGTTGACCAACTGATGATGATGAATTCGTAATTTTAATATCCGGGAAACGCTGTATCATGGCCACAGACTTCAACAACCAACACCCAGACAGACCACCAATTTCACACAGCACTGCTGTATCCCTCATAACCAAATTCAGAGAAACCAGGACTGTGGATAACAAACCACCTAGTGGTCATCCAAAGCTAGCGACAAATAACAGATGACTTTGTAATGTTCTGTAACCTTTGATTCACCCTGTACTTAAGAGTCTTTAATTGAATAATTACCACTGTCATTAAAATATCTTTGCTGGCAATAATAATTTTAACCTAACTTCAGTGATTAACGCCTTGTTTCTAAAACAACCATGTCAGTAGACCCATCCTATGGTTATGGAAAACCATCTAAAAGCTCAGCTTAATTACCTGCACCAAGCACAGAAAATAGCCAAGGAGGTTGCTGAAATGACAGGGCTAAAAAGTTACCAGCACTTTATTAAGACTTGAAAATTTAGTGGTGAACTGTTAACCTGGTGAAAGAAATGAGTGGGGGGGGGAACCTTTCTACAAAAGACCATTTCTACATGCACAGTGTAGGAACAGAGAATTCACTGAACTGGGACTAAAAAAATGCAAGACCTCGTATTATTGAGGCCACTTTGCTATTGAGCATAAATATTGGACACTGGAGAAATGGGAGAAAAAGCCACGTTGTCTGTGTGAAGATTTACCATATTCCAGGGGAACACATGAATCTATGGACCCATCATGCGTGGTGCCCACGGTACAGTGATCTATGGTTTCTGGATTTCCAGGTTCAGGGTTGCTATGAGGCAATAAACTCAGTCAGCTGAATACCTGAATATACTGAATGACAAGGTTATCCCATCAATTGATTTTTTAATCTGATGACATTAGCATATGCAAGGATAACAATGCCTCTGTTCATTGGGGTCAAATTGGGAAAGAGTAGTTCAGAGAGCACAAGGAATCATTTTCACACTTAACCGTACTGAAGGTTTTTGGGATAGACTTGAAGTTATGGACTTATTCAACTCTCCCACAACATTTTAGCCAAAATTGTATGCCGCTCCTGATGGAGAAAAATGTTGTGACATTGCATAAGTGTGTCTAAACATTGCCATGGCAAATATACACCACAGTGTTTGAGTTCTTGAGTTTGAGGCAGTTTATATTCTGCAATGTCACAGATATATGTGTGATCATATTTAAATGTCTCTCTTTTTTTGGTATGGGATAAAGCCAGTTACCTAGAGACAGTTTTCACAACCTTTTAAACACCTCTTTACTAAGTGTAAGTATTTTTGGAGCTGACTGTTTATATACATTTAATGCTGTCCCCTTTGTAAGGTTATAAGCAGATGGCATGGATTTTACATGTACATTGGCATGTAGCTGTTTTAATTTACACAATTACCTTTATTTCAGATGTATCCACGAATTCTGCCCGAGGAAGGGCTAAAAGGACCCAGCATAACCCTTCCAGGGCTTCACTGCTTCGTCAGCAATCCTCCATGGATCAGCCAACCCTGCCCCGCTACCATGGGTCTCGGTCCAAAGAGAATCAGAACCAAGTCAACAATGATATGGGTTTTATGAATGTTCCTGACCAGGGAGTGGCAGGGTGAGACTGGACAGATTACGTAC
The DNA here is from genome assembly GCA_034779995.1 of Parotocinclus haroldoi. NCBI lineage: Eukaryota > Metazoa > Chordata > Actinopteri > Siluriformes > Loricariidae > Parotocinclus > Parotocinclus haroldoi. The sequence goes on from JAUZST010014088.1 coordinate 6,851, forward strand.
AGTTTTACTTAAAATAGACTTTCTTGATTCTGATTTCGCTTGTTTAACAACAGTGCCAGCGCTGTGAGTCCACAAGTGTATTAAATCTGTGTAACTGAAATTAATTCCGTTATTGTGCAACCATTTGGCATACCACTGTGAGTCTATGATCACATTATGTTGATGTTGCACTGCAAGTTTTCCACACACATCACAAGTTAATCAACTACTGGCATTTTTATGCTGTATTTGACCTGGTAAATAGATTGCTGCCATTAGACATTGACATGTTAGTGTTATGTAAATTTATGGTCTGAAGTGCTTATTGTAGATCTTCCATTTACAAACTTTACTACATGATCATTGCATTGTATAGCTTTATTTAGCATTCGTAATCCATTGTTACATGTCAGTCTAGGATTGGGTTGCCAGTGTAGGAAACGGGTGAAGAAAAGGACAGAAACCTATAACCATGCCCATCACCACACACAACCATGAAGAAAACACAGCCAGCAGCCAAAATCAGTGAATAATCAGGAAAGAAGGGACAGAGGTTGGCACCAGAATCGCAAGCATGTACAATTGCAGGCGAGACCAAGCATAAAATGACCAACGCAAGTGAGGGCCCAAAATACGGTTTGCCTAACAAGTACAAAGCAAGGCATTTCAAATCAAGTCTTTGGTTTATTGAAGTGTTTGTCAGTTTAGGTTTCAAATATAATATTCAAATGAATTTTAATGAACAAGAACAAAACCGGAACACAAAGCCTGAAACAGAACACTAACGCACATGCCGACTACAAAACACACGGATGCATGCACGATGTAAGCAACCCCCTGATGTGCTCAGGCTCAAGTAACATGCACACACAGAAACACAAAAATACAACAAATTCAAATGACCTTAGCACTGATTATAATAATCATACAAACATATTGATCTCCCTGACAATCATACAAACATATTGATCTCCCCGAAATAAAATGTTTTGAAGACTCCTCTTTGTTCACAATCTAGACTCCAGCGACGACTCTCAAAAGAGTGCAGGCCTGTTCCTGGAGCTGGGCGTGGAAAGCCAGCCCCGAGACCCAAACCTCGATCCCCACAGTGCCGTGCTCTCTATGCTTATGATGCCCAGGACACTGATGAACTCAGCTTTAATGCAGATGACATCCTAGAGATATTAAATGAAGGTAATAAGTGCCGCTGCAGATTGCCAAATATCATAGCTATCATAATTTATAAAGACATATTTCATATCTTTGTGTATGTAATCCTGTATCTTCTCTGTCCAGACCCTTCAGGATGGTGGTTTGGTCGTCTGCGGGGAAGAGAAGGCATGTTTCCTGGCAACTACGTTGAGAAGATTTAGATCAGGACACAAATAGAGGAAGTAGGACTTCATGGTCATTCAGCAGCCAAAGATCAAGTCCAGAAATTTATATAAAAATACAAAGTCCTAAATATTACAGCTGGATAAATATAATGTGCTTTATAAGAGACTCTGTACACTGTACAGACATTATATAAAACTGAAGTTTGTGTTGCTTTTTTAACAATCACAATCTATATTTCAGGACAAATAGTGCTAACACTGTTTATTTTTTTTATTAATAATCATTTGTTTTAAAGCCAACCAACTTTTAGATGCGTTTTATATGTGCTAGTATAAAGGGAAGGCTGAGATATTTAAGCCTATTACATTGTGCTGTTGATAATAAAATAAAACTCTGAACGTGCTATCACATGAGTGATGGCACAGTGCCAACTGATCTGCTGCTGCAACATCACAGGATGCCTCAACCACCTTGATGGTATGGACCCTCCGGCTGATATCCATGGGGACCTGTCACAGGCATGATGTGAAATGGAGCTTAATGTTAGGCCAACTTTGAGCAAGAATTCTAGAACTGCATTTACTAAATGTGGATGATTGATACCAGTTACCGTGAAATCATAAATGGTGGCAAATTCTAGCATAGCAACACTTTTGCCAGTGCCATAAACAGAAACATACATTTTGGCCCAGTGTCTGCTAAATGTCTTTTACACTTAAAACATTAAGATTTGCATTTAAAGAATAATGATAAAAATGAAAATAAATAGACGTGTCTTGGAGGAATATGTATCATGCGAGATAATTTTGTGTAGTTGTCTATTCTTCATTTTCTTCTGGTCGCCTTTCTAGTCACTAACTTGGTATGTTAAATGATTGTCATTTAATAATTTGAATGTGATCAAGACAAACAAAAGAGTTGCTTTGAATAGGTTTCAAACCTGTTCATTTGTTTCAGCTTGGCTTTTATGCTATTCCTTTAGTTAGCAAAATGGAAGGCAGTTGAAATTTCACTGTTTATGTCATGACTATATATTATATTTAAGTCATAACTATATATTATATCTTGCTGGTTGAATACAAAATACAACATGTGCTCTGGAGGATGAAAATGAAATACTGTATCCCCAAATTTTAGCGAGCATTATAGTTGATTTCCCCTTTGATGTTACACTTTTAGAGTTTTAAATTGAGACTGATTTGCCATTCTGAATGGTGCTAAACTTCAGATCAGTATGACTTAGGCAAATATCTATGTGTGTGTTTATTTATCGTCGCTATCTGCATCATTGACCATTTCAGCGATACACACACACACACAAGGTTACATCTATATACAAGGTTATCACAAGACTAGTTATATATACTGCTCACAAAAATGGAGATATTTTTGGGAGCAGTATATATTTTGTTGATCTACAGAGATTACGTGGCTGTATACAAGCGTGTAGATTTTGGAGTTTTTGTAGCCCTGTAACTTATACTGACCTGGATACTGATTAAAATACAGTATTTTGTTAAATTATTGAACACTGTGTGTAGGTCTGTGCTACCTTACAATAGCTTGATACCCTGTATGATATACCAGCATATTCCATATAGGTTCAGTGTGGTTTATGCTGGTTAGTGTTGGTAGAAATTGTTTAACAGATGGGCTTGCGGGCAAAGCTTGTTGGCTGGCATACTGTCCTATGCTACACTGTGGTGTTTATGGTACACCTACTATAGTCAATAAAATAAGGAATGTGCTCAAACCAGTCAGATAAATATTGTAAAAGAACGATGTAGGTTATTTACATTTTGAAAGGAACGTCTAAACGTGCGACTATAAGCAGTATTTGTTAAACGTCTACTATTTACCAACGCCATGAAAACGTGATCGAACAGTCGCACGTTAGTGACATCAACGCTAGAGCGGCGAATCTGCACAGTCAGTGTAGTTTTGCTCTGCTGGGTTGTTAAAATACAGTATATTAAGATATTTTACCAAGCAAAAACAACATTTTAAAGGGCTGAAAACGTTTCGCTTCCTGACTCTCTAGAGGCTCCGCGTGAAATGGAGACATATTTAAGGAGTTGCGATGACTTGCTGAAGGTAAGGACACGATACGCTTCTATATCTTTTAGTTCGTTCAGTCCGTGTTGTAGTTCATGCAAATGCGATACGAATCCGGTCACCATCCTGATTAATGTTTCAGTCTGCATTAGTGTTCTTATCCAGACAGAGACTTATGCGGTAAAGAATAAACTATGTAACGTGTATTGTAAAATAACTCATTGCACCCAGTAATGCGCGTCGCAACGTGATCCAAATCAGGAGCCTGGGAACACAGAGTACAACTGATAATATGGAATGAGATAAATATTAACTGAAATATGACTGAGATCTAAGACGTCTGCGTCGTATCTGAGGGAGGAGACGAACGATCGTAGTCGCCCTACAAGCTTACAGACATTACGTCTAAGACGAAGCCAAACTAGACGTGTTCTAGCACTCCGATCCATCAGCTATTGTTGCTTACTAACACTGTGTATTACTTGGCCATCCCTCGTGCCCTCGCTGTCTACAGTTTTCTGGTAGGA
>JAUZST010014089.1:0-10749 GCA_034779995.1 Parotocinclus haroldoi
TGTTTCTAAGTGTCTGTGAGAGCATGCAAAGTTTATAAAGGCGTAAAATTATAAAACAGTATGCAACAATGTACAGCTATAGTATGTGTTTTAAGTGGCATTCTCTCATTATTTCGGTGTATTTCTATGATTAATGCTTGAAGGTTTATTAAGTTTCTCAAATTAAAGCTTATAGCACTGCGTAGTGTGTATGCTATTGCTGTATTTGGGACCTAGCACACTTGTGTAAAGTAGAATAAGTTATTTGGGTACGGCCGGGTTTAAGCGCAAGGAGTTTTGCTCGCACGCGATGCTCGTGAGAGGGAGGGGTGCACGGGCTCTGCACGCCTGAACTTTGTTAGTGTAATCTGATATACACTACGCCCCCTCCCTTTTATCCTTTTTATGTGGGAACGCTTTTTCCCCTCTTGGCTACCATTCTGTTGACATTCTTAGGACCCGGTCTGTGTTTCGTATAAAAAGCTCACGCGTACAGAACTGAGTAACTCTGAGAGGAGCAAATTGCAGCCGAAACTTTCGCTGCGGCTGCGCGGAAGTGCGCTAACAATGCATAGTATTTATAAACAATACAGGATAGGACATAAAGCGTATTTCTGATATGTCGCTCACAGAAATTCAAATATCTATGATTATGCTTTTGTTCTTGGTAAATGAAGGGTTTATTTGAGAATTATTAGCACAAGGGAAATTGTTTGCTTTTTGTAAATAGTTGTTTTAAAATATGTAAAATTCTTACATTCTTTACAACTATGGCGACAACAATACAATAACAGTAAAATAAATTGGTGTCCCATATACGTTCAGGCAGACTTGTTACACATCCATACTTGCTGCATGTCAGTATGACGACAATACAACTGGATTTTTGTTCTTTTTTTTTGGAATGTTTATGCCCCGATTGATTCAAGTTTGACCTGTCAGATTAAAAATAAATATTAGTAACTGCTAACTCATCACTGTATGGAAAATGGTATCCTTACGCAAACACTTTATTAATATTTATATATAATTCCAAAGCGATTAATTAAATCAGCGCGCTTCATGCCCTTTTAAATGGCACTAGACATCCCTTATGCTACATCCTTAAACTACAAGAAGGAAACGTTTGTTTCTTAAATGTATGGCAACACAAGTGAAAGAGAAAGTGTGTATTGGTATAGTCATATTTAATGGACTTATGATAAAGGTAAACTGTAAGTAATGCTATGTGTTATTGTTAGAATATTGATATGTGGGTTTGGTAAGTTGGTTCTGTATTGGATTGCATGTGACATTTTCTAACTTAAACAGCTGTACTTTATTTTGGAGCATGCATGCAGTTGCTTAACTCAACACAGAGATTTCATGTGAACACAGGAGGCAAATGTTTCACGTAACATGGCAACAACAGCATTCAGAGAGTCAAACCTTACAGTAAGGATGTTAGTACTAGACTGGTTTTGAGTGTCATTGTATTGTGCTGGAGATGTGGAAACATGATTGATGATAGGCAGTGGGGAAAATAAATATTTGAAGTTTTCCACCTACAAAGAATGGAGAGGTTTGTACTTTTTATCATAGGTACACTTCAACTGTGAGAGACAATCTAAAAAATCACATTGTATGATTGTTAAATAATTAATTTGCATTTTATTGCATAAAATAAGTATCTGATACAAAAGTAAAACAGAACTTTGTTTGGTAAAGAAACCTTTGTTTACAATCACAAAGGTCAGACATTTCCTGTAGTTCTTGATCAAGTTTGCACACACTGCAGCAGGGATTTTGGCCCACTTCTCCATACAGATCTTCTTCAGATCTTTCAGGTTTCGGGGCTGCCGTTAAGCAACATTGAGTTTCAGCTCCATTCAAAGGTTTTTTTATTGGGTTCAGGTATGGAGACTGACTAGGTCACTCCAGAACCTTGTAATGCTTCTTAATGAGCCACTCCTTAGTTGCCCTGGCTGTGTGTTTTGGGTCATCGTCATACTTGAAGGAGAAGGAGGTTGTTGGCCAAAATCTTGCAACACATGACCCCATCCATCCTCCCCTCAATACGGTGCAGTAGTTCTGTGCCTTTTGCAGAATATCACCCTCAGAGTATGATGTTGCCTTCTTCCATACCTCCTCTGGATCATCTAGATGGTTACTGGTGAACTTTAAATGAGCCTGGACATTTCCTGATGTGAGCAGGGTGACCTTGTGTGCTCTGCAGGATTATGAATCATGACAGTTTAGTGTGTTACTAATGTTTACCTTTGAGACTGTGGTCCCAGCTCTCTTCAGGTCATTGACCAGATCTGCCGATCAAATGAAACTCATTTTGGCATGTGCACATTGTAAAGACAAATCTGCTGAAGTTCAAACTGAGAAGCAAACTGGGGAAGAAAAGTGAAAAGTGAAGAACGTGACATGGTTGTTGCTGCTAGATGGGCTGGTCTGAATATTTGAGAAACTGCTGATCTACTGGCATTTCATGGGTTTTCTAGGGTTTACAGAGAATGATGCGACAAAGAGACCATATCCACTCCGCTGCAGTTCTCTGGACAAAAATGCCTTGTTGATGCAGAAGTCAGAGGACAATGGCCAGAGTGGTTTTGAGTTAATAGAAAGGCAGCAGCATCACTCGTTACCAACCCGAGATATGCAGAAGAGCATCTCTGAATGCAGAACATATTGAATCTTGCATAGGCTACAGCAACAGAAGACCACTCCCAATAACTGAGAATAAAATATTAGAAAAACTTTACCTGATCTTACGAGTCTCCGATTTCTGCTGTGACAATTTGGATGGTAAGGTCAGAGTTTGGCATAAACAACATGAAAGCATTGAATCAATGTATTATGCTGGTTGTAGTGCTACGATGGTGTGCCAGATGTTGCCTTAGCACACCTAGGAGCTTTTAATAATCTGAGCATCATTTAACTGTTAATTTATGTATTGTTGCTATCCATGAACAAACTGTGGAATCTGTAGGGAGTTTTCACTTTTTAGGAAACTGCATAGAAAGCACAGTGCTTTTGTGTGAGTATGTTTGGTCATTTTTCAGTTTTACAGTTACTTTCTGTTTACCATCAGGTTTGGCTTTTTTACTCATGTGTTTTGGTATGTATTTGAGATCTCACCGTGTAATTTTTGAATTCTCTTCATGCTAAAATACGTTAGGCTGGTAAGACCGGGATTAGTGTCTTCACAGGTACTGAGATGAATACTTTATAAGATAGTACCATAAGATACTTTTGCCTTATTTATATACATGACATCTGGAATCACAAGTAATTTGTCCATTAATGCCATATTGTTTGTATTGTTCAATACATATGTTATATATGTTCAATACTATGCTAAATACATTCAGTTGCAACAGTTTAGCTTTAAGTTTCGTAGTTTAATCTGTTAATCTACATTCCTCATGAACATGACCTCACTTGAATTGCTCAGGCGGTTTGCCCATGAGTGGGATTGAAAATCAAAACTGTTACGATTTTGAACCAGTTCCAGAATTCTAAGAACATAGAATGTCATATTTTTTATGGAAAATGGGAATTTATTTCACTTTTTGATTCCTACTAATAAATTTATGCTTCAAAAGCACAACTTTGATTATGCTAAAATACGTCCATATTAAGGAAGCAGGTATCTTGACGAGTGTGTCATGTGATCACGTATGTCATTATCATTTTATTTTACATTATAGCATTAGCGAAAAATTCTCAAAAGTGCTCAAATTTTGCTTCACCTTTAGAGAAAATGCTACATGCAGCATGTGTGAAAAGCTGATCTGTTGTATAGGATTGTTTTCACCAACAGGAAATGCTTCAGCACTGCACTGTGTTGAGTCTCCTGGTGCTGAGTTAACTGGGAGAGTCTAAAACACTTAAAGTAAACAAAACGTTACATGACTCAAACAATGACCTATGAAAGCCAGCTTCTCTGCTATTCTCTAGTTACTGCTATTGATGAATAATCTCTATTGCTGGAATGATTACTGTGTGATTTACAAGTAATATTTGAAAATTAAGTGTTTTTCTTCTGATTTAAACCCAGTAGAAAGTACTTATGATCTTTACTTTTGAGGTTGAAATATAGAAAAATAAATATATTTACACTTAAAGTTTTTTTCTTTTTTTACCTTTTTGGAATCGAAATTTGGAATCAATAGGAGCTGGAATCGATAACAAGAATCGAAATTCAAATCAATAAAAAGCAAACGATACCTGACCCTACTCGTGGGTGCTCACTGTTCAGGTGCCTGCTCACATTTGGAAGTGCTGCTAGGATGCGCTGCCAGGAGCTTTCCCTCAGCTTGGTGCATGAGCTTAAGTATTCTTCCTTAGCTCACGTGTGCCAGTTCCCAAAAAGTAAACACATACACATAAGTGGCAACTAATGATGCCCCAATCGGATCCATGTACAATCCCAATTCCATTGAAGTTGGGAAGCTGTGTTAAACATAAATAAAAACAGAATACAATGATTTGCAAATCCCTTTCAACCTTTGTTGAAATTAAATACACTACAAAGACGATATTCAATGTTCAAACGGATAAACTTTATTGTTTTTTTGCAAATAATCACTTATTTTGAATTTGATGCTTGTAACATGTTCCAAAGAAGTTGGGAGAGGGGCATGTTTACCAAGGTGTTACATCACCTTTCCTTTTAATAACTCAATAAGTGTTTGGGAACTGAGGTCACTAATTGTTGAAACTTTGTAGGTGGAATTCTTTCCCATTTTTGCTTGATGTAAAACTTCAGTTGCTCAACAGTCTGGGGTCTCTGTTGTTGTATTTTGCAATTCATAATGCGCCACACATGTTCAATGGGAGACAGATCTGGACTGCCTGCGGGCCATTCTAGGGATGGCAGCATATGTTGCTCCAAAAGCTGTATGTACTTTTCAGCATTAATGGTGCCTTCACAGATGTGCAAGTTACTCATGCCATGAGCACTAACACACCCCCATACTATCAGAGATGAACTTTGTGCTCATAACAATCCGAACAGTTATTTTCCTCTTTGGCCCGGAGGAGACGGCGCCCATGATTTCCAAAAACAATTTGAAATGTAGACTTGTCAGACCACAGGACACTTTTCCACTTTGTGTCAGTCCATCTCAGATAAGCTCGGGCCCAGAGAAACCAGCAGTATTTTTGTTATATGGCTTTGCATGGTGGAGTTTTAACTTGCACCTGTAGACGGAGCAATGAACGGTGTTCACTAACAATGGTTTTCTGAAGTGTTACTGAGGCCATGTGGTAATATCCATTACAGAATGATAATATATTATAATATAATGCAGAGGGATCGAAGGTCATATGCGTTCAGTGTTGGTTTTCAGACTTGCCGCTTACTTGCAGAGATTTCTCCAGATTATATGACTCTTGAATCTGTTGTGGACTGTAGATGATGAAATCCCTAAATTTCCTGCAATTACATGATGGGAAATGCTGTTCTTAAACGGTTGGAGTTTTTGCACATGCTGTGGTGAACCTCGACCCTATCCTTGCTTGTGAACGACTGAGCTTTCTGGGGATGCTCAATTTATATCCGATTATGACACTCTGTGTTTGTTTTAGTCCCTGCCCCAACTTTTTTGGAACATGTTGCAGGCAACATATTCCAAATGAGTGAATATTTGCAAAAACAATAAAGTTTTTTTCAGTTTGAACATTAAATATCTTGTCTTTGTAGTGTATTAAATTTAATATGGGCTGAAAAGGATTTGCAAATCATCGTATTCTGTTTTTATTTATGTTTTACAAACTTCATTGGAATTGGGGTAGTATATTATACTACTGGGGTAGTACATTGTGTTATAGACAGACTAATGACCATCTTATGGAATCAGAAGAACTGTAATGATCATGTACTTGGGTGGGAATGCTACCAATTCGCAAGTGCATCTCAGGATGAAGTTGAGTATTACTCATTAACCACTGATGATTAGGTGTATATAACTGTGTATTTTCCTGCAGTGGAAGCATGAATCCATATGTTTGAAAATGGTGTTCTAATAGTAATAACACTTATAAAAACTTTTCATACCTCTTGCATGGTCATGCGAATGAACAAAATGAAATGCCCAGTATTGTTCACATGGGGAACTATAATTGTTTGTTTAAATTGCATTATTCCCCAAGTCTAGTTTGTAGAATGTGATTTTATGGTTAACTGCCACTTTGGCTACTACATATTGCAGGAGTGTGATTGCAAGGCAGTAATTCTAACAAATATGTGGAAATGCAGGTTAGGGAGAAATGGCTGGAAGATGAAAATACATTGACTGGCTCGCATTAAGTGATGTCTTTGTGGTTAGAAGCAAAACATTGCAAGATATTCAAATGTTTGTATTGAAAGCACTTGATTCCCATAAAATGTCTGAGGTACAAGAACATCATGAATCGTATGTCGGCTGCCTCTTGTCTCAGCTGCCTTTTGCTCTATCACTGTTCCAGAGTTAACATAATCAGGTTAGACCTAATACAGTATCATTGGCTCAGCTGAGTTGTTGTGATATTTTAGCGATATTTAAACAATATTGCCTAATGATATCTAAATAGTTTTTAAAAGCCACATTAAAACATTATATTTTGCAGCCAGTTTTAAAATACAAGGTACAAATGTTACTAAGTGGATCATTACCTCAGACTCCCAGTCTGTGTAGTTTGCGTGTGCTCCCTGTGTCTGCCTGTCCTTGCTCTGGGTACCCTGGTTTTCCTTCACATTCCAAAGATGTGCATTACATTTGCATTTACATTTACGCCATTTAGCAGATGCCCTTATCCAGAGCGACTTACAATTCATACAATCCAAGCAATTTTTGGTTAAGGGCCTTGCTCAGGGACCCAACTGTGGTAGCTTGGCAGAGGTGAGATTTGAATCTTGCACTTTTGGTACATAGTCCAGTACCTTAACCACTAGGCTATCACAGTTCCTTTTATGCAATAATGTAATATAATAATAATATAAGAAGTTGTAAAAAAAAGAGTTGTTAATTTTTCAGCAGTTCAGTAATATGAACTACGAAAACGTAGTTTATTCAGTTATAGTATTTTAATGGTTTAGTAAGTTCTCGTCCAGTACTATGGAGTGTTGTGTATTGACTGCTCAACAGTTGTGGACTTGTCTGCTGTCTATTTTATGCTAAAATTAAAATGAAGACCAGTACACGCTATTTGTTTCAAATGAACTTAATACTAAAACGCTGGAGTGTGTGTAAATTAATTCACTTGACATGCCATTTGTTCTTTTCATCTGAATAGTTGGGCCAACTCTAAATAGTTTACAAGTTCGCACAGTTTATAAATAACATTGATCATTGATTTTATTTCCTTTTCCCTTTTTGTGTAGGAAGCAATTTTAGAGACATTTTAGAGAACTACTGGTGTGTTCCATATTTCTCTATACGATACTGTATATGATGTGTCTGAAACTTAAGCATATTGTACACTGAGTCAGATGGTATAGTGTCAAACAGGAATGGTTTTATAGTTGGAGTTTATGACATTTTGTACCTCCTAGTCTGTTTGGGTTGATTTTTTTTCACTAGTTCTGCAGTTAGCTAGGGTCAGCGTCACTACTACATGGCACACTAATACATCAATTACCAGAAGGCCATGGTGCGGTATGGTGTGGTGTGCCTTACAACTCCTGCAAGATGGCACATCAATACATCATTTATCAGAAGGCTTGCTGTGCCTCCCAGCACAGTCTTGGGGAGATTTCAAGAGACAGGCATTTACTCAAGTAGAGCTGGTCCGTAGAAGGTCCTTAACCCCCGTAGCAGGACCAGTATCCGCTTTTTTTTGCTAGGTAGAACAGGATGAGAACTGCCTACAAAATGACCTCCAGCAGGCCACTGGTGTTAATGTGTCTGATCAAACAATCAGCTTTGTGAGGGTGGACTGAGGGCCTGACTACTGATCAGTAGTAGGCACTGGGCTCCCTGCCCAGCATTGCAGAGCTTGATTAGCTTTTGCCATAGAACACTATAGTTCACAGATATGGTGCCCTGTGCTTTTCATAGAGGAGAGCAGGTTTCACCTGAGCTCATGTAATGGATGCCATGGAGAATGTTATATTGCCTGCAGTTTCATTCAGCATGACTGATTGGTAGTTGGTCAGAGGGAAGTATGAGTCTGAGGAAGCATATTATTGGAAGGACACACAGACCACTTCAGGCTAAACAGCAACTCCCTGACTGCTATTAAGTATTGCAGGTTGTCCTTCAGTCTGTCGAAGAACTCAGCGATTGAAGTCCAGATCCAGGAGGAGATTCCCCCAGGACCATCCATCGTATAATTAGGAGCATGCTTCAACATTGTCAGTCATGCATACAAGCATCTGGAGGCCATGCAAACTACTGAGTGTCAGTTTGAGTTGCTGCAATGGAATTTCGGCTAGATGGAATAGCCGTAATTTTTATGTCATCAAGAGGAAATGGTGTTTAGTTGTGCATACAGAAGGTTTTATTGATCTCAGTGTTTTGTGCTAACTTTTTTGTGATTGTTTGTCATTTCCTGACACAAACTTTCACTACAGAAGTAATGGGAATTAAAGAGTTTTAGAAATGAGGCCCCAGGAGCTTATCACAACTTTTGTCAGCTTAACTGAAGGGATAGTTAAATGTAGTGCCAGTTTATCTGTTATTTAATATCAGATCATGCAAAATTTAATAGGCAACATTCCTGTAACAGTGTTATAGTTAGACAGTTTTTATGTTTCATTGTAAGTAATTGTCTTTTTAAAGTTAGTTGAGCTAGATGAGAAGATGAAAAGGCTGCTACTGAACTGCGATTATGTGACATGAGATTCCTCTATCAAAGCTTGTACGGTGATCCCCCCCTTTATCCCGGTACGCTCCAAAACCCCTTAAATTACCATAAAATGCTGGAAATATAATAGGCACCCTGTATACAGTAATCTCCTAGGAGATCTATTATTCAGCCATCAGAAGATGGGTACATTGTGCTCATGAAGGGATGGACATGGCTAGCAGCAATACTCCGGTAGGAGTATTTAAACAATGCTCAGTTGGTATTAAGGGGCCCAAAGTGTGTCAACACAATGTCCACTTGACCATTATATCACAGCCTAAACCATTGGTACAAGGCAAGATGAGTCCATGCACCCAAATTCTGAATGCTGCATTACAAATAGAGACTCCTCAGACCAGGCAACATTTTTGTTGTCGAATTGTGGTAAATTGGTTGAAGTTAATTTTAATATTGAGATTTGATGTTTGTGCAAGTACATTTTGAATCTGTTGAATAGTTGTTAACATGTAACGTTATGCTTTTGTTTACTTTCAATAGCAAACCACCTACAGACACCACCAAGTCCAACCCATCGAAGAGGCACCGGGATCGGTTAAATGGTGAACTGGAGAGACTGACCAGCATGCTACCATTCCCTGAGAATGTACGCTCTCGTCTGGACAAGCTCTCAGTGTTGCGCCTGAGCGTGGGCTACGTGAAAGTAAAGAACTTCTTCAATGGTTAGTCTGAAACTTGTTGATTTTATGCCAAAAAAATATATAGATATATTTGATTAGTAAGTTAAATGTTATTTCAGATCATACCTGGACTTATAATTCTACAGCATGCTTTAAAAATGTAGTGCAGAAAGTTTAACCAGGAGTGTTTAGAAAGGAAAATTGTTTAGTGCAGTTATACCACTTAGGATTCTGCATTATATGCTATGCTGCACAGCTCATTCATTGTCACTTATATTTTTAATATACCTTTCACATGCTTTCCTCTGACAGATTTGTACAATTTGGTGATCTTGTCAGGGACTGATCTGAAAAATCATGGTTATATAATGACTTGAGATGCCAAGAATTTTTTTTTGGTCCACATCCTGTTAAATACTAAATAAAATAAAATAAATAAATAAATAAATAAAAAATCCTCAGAAAAAGTGAAAAGGACCTAAATGGAAGTGTGCAATATTGATTAAAATATATATATTAAAATATCAAGATATTTTTGGGGTATTTTATCATAAATTATAATTAGATTAAGCTTTGCGACCTTCAGAACGTGCTTGTCAAAGTATTACATTGTATTGTCTTAGTATTGCAGCAAATATAAGTAAGTAAACAGGTATTGTATATTTACTTAAAACAGACGCATTCAAGTAAAAACTGTAGTGCCTAAGCTGCAGAAGGTTTCACATTTTACCCCAACAACAGATTTATGGTCAAGCACAACATCTGAGCTATTTGATCGACAAAGTTCATCATAATCTTTATATTCTGCATCATGGTTCGTTCACAGATGGCAAAATAAGTTGCTATATTTTATGGAAAACTCTTTCCGACATAGTTTGCAGATTGTCTTTTGAGCAACATCTGTCATTTTAAAGCCAAACTAACTTGATGTGAGATAAACATGAGTGAGAAATTAAGTCTAAGCATGTAGAATGTGAATCTGGTGTTCTGTATTTTGTTTTCGGGTTGTTCCCTGATTTTTAATTTGGTTTGTGCTTTTAAAGGTTGATGGCTAGCTTGGTTTGTTTATGCTGCATGCACACAGTGCACCTGTGCAGTAGTTTTATCCTACCTGGCTACATGCATATGTGAACTTTTTTACTGACTGTGACTGTGACTGTGACTGTGTCTGTGTTTGTGTCTGTCTCTCTGTCTCTCTGTCTCTCTGTCTCTCTGTGTCTCTGTGTCTCTGTGTCTCTGTGTCTGTGTCTCTGTGTGTGTGTGTGTGTGTGTGTGTGTGTGTGTGTGTGTGTGTGTGTGTGTGTGTGTGTGT
>JAUZST010014090.1:0-10748 GCA_034779995.1 Parotocinclus haroldoi
CGCTCTCACTCACACACACTCGCTCTCACTCACACACACTCGCTCTCACTCACACACACTCGCTCTCACTCACACACACTCGCTCTCACTCACACACTCTCACTCACTCACTCAGGCTGGAAAGTACTAGAAAGTAGCCTGAATGGAAAATGTGTATCTTTTTTACACACCTTTGCTAAACAAAAAACATGTAAAAAAAAAAAACTAGCCCACTACTATGGAGGAACTTGTTCGACCCTCAGTGGTGCCAACCTGGTAGATCTGACTCTTGCTTAAAAGTCCACCACTTGCTGGTGAAAAGGCTCCCCTTCCTCAGCAGGGGATCATGCTTGCAGCGGGAAAATGTCGAAATAGTCAGGGGAATTGGATATGCCAAACTGTGGAAAAGTGGGGGAACATGACGCTCCTCGAGTTGTTTGTAAAGGGCAGCGTTCTTTTGTGACACCATATAACATATATATTGACCATGAAAAAGCAGTTCCTGTACATTAAATAAATGGAGAACATATGGCTGCATTGAGATCTCATCTGGAGTCCAGGCATAGGCTGGTAAAGTACTATCAAAGTTTGCTAGAAGAAAATCTATAACGCACAACTGTGAAAAGGCTGTAACGCACTACTTAAAGGGAACAACTTAACATGTATTATAATGTTCAACACTGCTGAGGTAATACATTTGCCAACAAAAGCTGGCAAAAAAACTAAAATGTACTCTATAAAAAAAACTGATTTCTGCAGAATGTTGAAAAAGATACCAATTTGCCTCACCCTCCTCATCCTTCCTATTGGTGAGCAATCCAAACATTTATATTCAGCGTATTTATATTTATAAACCTGTCTTTTACAGTATGTGCAAAGCGAGAACGCAAGTGCAGAATAACCAACATCTGTCATTTTATTCACTAATAATACATCTCAGCTTTCTTTATTTAGGTTCAACACCATATCATTATTTTAGTCGTGGACAGTCTAGTCAGAAAACTAATAAATCTTAAGATCCTGCTGCAGGTTGTGTAGAGGTCTTTGTAGCACTCATGTCTGGCTGGATGGAGGAGACTGACAGCTGCACATGGCAGTCTTTAAACAGAATTAAGCTCATGTCATGGAAAATTAGACCCACCCATGTTTTTATGAGATTGAGATTGCGTTATTGTGTGCGTATGAGTGCGTACACGAGAGTGTGAGTGTGTGAGTGTGTTCACAGGCCGAAAGGCAGCGGTCATACTGCGAGTCACTGTGGGACAAATCACAGAAAAACAGATATTTCAGTTGGCTTTTCAACTGTTTCCATAACACTGTGTGTGCGTGTGTGTGTGTGTGTGTGTGTGTTTAACAGACTATGCAAGATTGATTTAATTAGGCTATTTTGACATTTTTATAAGTCTACTTCTTGTCACGATCTTTTTTCTCCTCGTGGTTTCATTGTTAAGTGACTGGATTAAATCCAGATAGGAATACTGTCATTTTTAACCAGGTGTAAACACACAATAGATTTATTTAAAACTGATTACAAACTCTGTTTTTAAGTCACGTTAGGAAGGTTTGACGCATTTTTAACAGATGTATCATTTGTGTAAATAGGTCGATCCTTCCAAGCCACAATTCTTGACCAAACCCAATTCCAATCAAATAAGGAAATTAAAAATGGCATTTAATGCTGGTTCATTTATTTTTTTTCATTAGAAAAACCGCAGTTTCCTCCCAATTTCCCAAAGTCCTCCCTACATGGCACGGAGCGTGAGCGCTGACGATACCGGTCTTCTGAATGCGGAGATTTTATTTTATATATGTATTAAAATATGAACGAAAGACTTTGTAGGTTGGGTTTCCAGCTTCAGCTCATCACAAAACTGGATAACACATTAATGCTTATGTCATGAAGGCTGCTCTGTGATGAATGACAAAATTAAGTTTGTATAAGCAATGGAAAAGACGGTAACATAGTTTAAATAGTTGGACTATGGTGTTAACGTTGCAAATTTCCATGCTGGCTGTTTTAACTCATGAACCCTCCGTATTTGAACTGTCTTTATCTAAATCTCCAGCATAATGCATGAGATTTTAATCCCCTACTTCGAGATGCAAACCAGTAACCCACTAGAATCAAATACAGCACTGTGCAAAAGTCTTAGGCCACCATTAGATGACCACATTTTAGTATTCTAGAATAAAGTCATTGGAAAAGAGACTTATGAAGTGATGAATCAAAGTTGAAGATTTCTGGCTCCAATCATTGGTCAAAGTGTTAATATATAGTCATTATACCACTTGAGTTTTTCCACAGTACTGTAGACTGAGTCTCTGCATAGGTGTTTTGCCTCTACCTGCACCTTCCTCGGTCTCCCTACCAGTAGAACAATACTTCTATTGTAAGATAAATTAAAGGGCAGTGATTTGATTTATACTCCTGATCTTAAAGCTTTAAACATTAACCAGTAGCCCGAGTGGAGAATGTGCCACAATTTTACCTCTGTCTCTGCACAGGAAAAATGTGGACAAACAAACAAACAGCAATATGTTCAAATTAAGGTTGCTACTCTGTAACAGAGCACAATACCCAGGGAGAAGAAGTTTCTAAGTTATGGAAGGATGTAGACGGATTCATACCTTTGAAGTAAATAACGGAAACGGCAAGTAAATGCATGAACAAGCCATCTGAGCCAAATGTAAATACGTAACCAAAACCTACAGATTTCTGCCCATTCAAACAGAAAGGACACTGGTCCTGACTGAAAAGAACTCTTTTTATTGCAACGTTTCGGTGTTGAAAAAAGGAAAATGACCTTCGAACTAGAACGCCAAATTCTCTCAGATGCTGTCTGGACTGGTTTAATGAATGCGCAGTGGAAAAATCGCCTGACGCCTTTTTCCCTCCGGTAACACAACTGATGAATCCAGTTATTCATGCTAATTATCAAATCCTTCAGAAGTGAATCACAATTTCCTTCCTTATCAGTTATTTGGCAGATACTTCTACCCAGGATAACTTACAAAAAGTGCAAACAGATGAAGCTGCTGAGTACTTGAAGAATGAGTAATCGTGACCTGATACAACAAATAAAATAACTCAAAATACACTGCTCACAAAAATGAGGGAAACTTTAAAATGAAATATGCCATAATGAAATATCCCCTTATTGTTGTGTATATAGAAACAGGGACTAAAGCTTTTAAATAGTCTTATAATAAGAGGTCCATACAATTGACACCGTGAGCAGTAATTATATAAAATAGATGCACATAAATAATAACATATTCATCAAGCAAACAGAACTTTAACTCCGCTCACAGGTAACACTGTAGGATTTTTAAAGAATTTATTTGTAAACTATGGTGGAAAATAAGTATTTGGATATATTACAATGTGATTTCCTGGATTTTTTTTCTCTCGTTTTGTCTCTCATAGCTGAAGTGTACCTATGATGAAAATGACAGACCTCACTCATCTTTCTAAACAGGAGAACACAATCAGTGGCTGACTTGATTTTTGGCCCCACTGAACATCCAAAACTGCTACACATCACTACTGAAAAAGGCAGTTAATCTAGCTAATCATCTCATTCAAAATAAATTCAAAATATCAACAATGCTGTTGAAGGATTACTGTACTGTCCCCTTTAATTCTCTGAAACCTTGTCAAAAAGAAGTGTACACCATGGAAACTGTGTCAATGAGTTACATATATAAAGTGGCTGTCAGGCTACAAATAAAGATACTAGGTGGCAGACAGAGGTAAATGAACAGGAAATGGCTAACCATTAGCAGTACAGAGAAGTAAAGAGAGAGTGAGAGCCTGGCAGTGGGCCCAGGGCGAGTAGGTTCGCATGGTGCCACCCTACCATGAAACAATGCTTTGCATTTTCTGTTACACTGACACACTGCTGCTTGAATTTCCTGCCGAATTGCATCCCGGCTTTAAAACGAATCGGAAATTAGTCTCACTTTATCATAGTTTTTAGCCAAGATTTCCAAAGTACTCAGACGGCTGGACGGGCTTTTCAGAAAAGACACATTCAAAGCCACCCACTGCTCATCCATTGTGACACCACAACGTGAGAAAGAGTTCGAACTGTTCGAGACGAGTGCATGATTCAGTACAGCAATCCAGGTTACCCTTTTTGGATCACTAGACTCCGATCGTATAAACCTACAAATTTAAATCAGAAAGACTCCACAAGATTAATTAAATGGGCAGATTCCTATTTTTTTTTTTTAACTGTACCACCTTTATTTTATTATTTTTGTGCTTCAGCTTTACGTTTCCTTTAATACAATCATTCTGGTGTATAGTTGGTGTCTGTGCTGGGGGACTTCACACTGTATTTTAAATGTAAAATGAAAGAGGATACGTTGTGCACATCAAAATGGCACTCAATACACAAACAGCAGGTTAGAGTAGGCACTGGTTTTATAGATTTACATCCTCTTTTTATAGATACTGTTTTATATGACTTTTTTTAACAGAATGAAATGTTTTGGTTTCTTAAACTGTTACTTGTGATGTAAAAATTGCCATTTTAAAATGTGACTGGCTGAATTTCACAATAA
Source organism: Parotocinclus haroldoi (assembly GCA_034779995.1). Classification (NCBI taxonomy): domain Eukaryota; kingdom Metazoa; phylum Chordata; class Actinopteri; order Siluriformes; family Loricariidae; genus Parotocinclus; species Parotocinclus haroldoi. The sequence continues at coordinate 4,549 of JAUZST010014090.1, forward strand.
CGTGTCAAGATGTTACACAGATAAAACAATTTCACGGTTTTACAATGACGATTCTGAGGTCAGTTTTAAATTGCTAGCTAGAGAAACCCTGGATGAGCGTCTAAACAGATGTTAACAAAAAAATTAAAAAATAAGCAGTTGCAATGAATAGCAATGAAAAGAGTGGCTTTTCAAATAGGTTTTCGTACTAATCTAAAAAAAATTTTTTTAAATGATTAGAGTTTTACATAAACAAAACTGACGCAGATTTTTCATTGGAAAATCGAAAAAGTTAATCCTGGTATCAATAGTTTGTTGGCTAAAGAGCAGGACTGAACAGGTACGAACTACAGAACTGTTGAATAAGCATTAATTACCATTAGTATTAATAATAAGTGTATCTGTGAAACACAAATGAATTCAATCAAATTGTTTTATCACCATTGTAAAGGCAATATGGCAGGCTCTGCGTTGCTGTGAATAAATTACAGATAAGGGGTTTTAGGATAAAATGTTGTATGTTGTACATAATTTTGTCAGAGATCAACTGCAGTAATGATACGTTAACCACAAAGTTACTGGGTTCCGTTAATATAGCCATCACTCTAAATTATGGGAAATTAGAAGCTATCCCAAATGCAGTAATTATATAACCGTCAAGGGGGAAAAAAAACAGTAAATAAAAAGACACTCTATCCTACGTTGCAAGTTAAATGTGGGTCATTCTAACTCAACTTGGATCACGATAATATTATTACACCATCATCCTAAAACCAGTAGATCTGATAAAGTCTAAAGATTTGTTCCACTTCACACAGTATTCAAACGTTCCAGGTACAAATGCTGAATGACGAAATTCTGAAAAGCAAAAATCTATATTTCAGCAAAGCAAAAGTTCTGCAGTTATGTTTTTGTGACAAAAAAGTCATCTATGAATGACACACCCTTGGGAAAGGCTGCATTTTCACAAACACACAGAGCAAAGTTAAAAGCCAATAACATGTGGCCCTGCATAAAGAACATTCCGCTTGTAAAGACCACAGCTCTGAATTAAAGGCACTGCAAGTTTCTGAACCCATTACCAATTTGTATAATGAGCAGTTTCTTGGCCGTTCATATCCCAGGAGAGAAAACAGCTGGCTTACTGGGAGCAAAAGCACGTCTTCATCCAACGATTAACAAACAAACCTCACCATCTACAGCTGCACCAAATTCTCTTATCAAGCCCGTCTCTTTCTCATCTGTACTAGAAAGCAGTGTTTTGTTCCAAGTCCAGTACATAATGTTCCAGTAGTTAACGACTCTCTAACAGTAGTCCATGGTCTGATAACACACCGTTTCTTACTGATATTTTCCTTGTTGTGCAGCCTTTATTTGATACCTATTCATTTCATTATCCCCTATTTTTGTGAGCTGTGTGCAGCTGTCACACACACACACACACACACACACACACACACACACACACACTTCAGATTACATTTAATTTCACATACACCATCCCTTTTTCAATTATGAGCCAATTTCACACCAAACAGTTCCAGGAACCAATATAGGAGTAACGCTGAATCTTCTCTATCACATAAAGGCTCAGTAAAGCCTGGACTTCACCATCCATCCATCTATACATGGTGGTTGAGCTAAACACTGGTGCTCAAGTCTGCACCAGTTACATCACTATGTCTAGAACCAATCACCACAAACTTATTTCACTCGGGCTTCCTATGTACTGTGAAAAGATCTTGCCTTGAAGTAGGAAGAAGTCCCTATAGATGGCTTTTTTGGTTCCTGCAGTAGAAATGTGTGACAATGAGGGCACAGAAAAAGGCATAAAACATGACTTTGATCATCCCAGGGGTTATTCCTCACTTCATTAATGGATTGTTTACTTTACTTTTGAGATTTGATTTGCTTACTTTGGACCGTGGGCACAGATATTTAGAAAGCTGCCTTATCCTACTGTAAAACGCACCTTAGCAGCAACGAAAATAAATCAGACTTCATTTACTCAGATTTTTCTCATCACATTTTAACATTGCTCGTCAGGGTTGCTGTTGCTGGGTTTCTCTTGCTGCACCACCCAAATGTCCATCTCACAAAATTAAACACCAAACAAATCGCTTCAGGAATCGTTTAAAATCCTGATCAAAATCCTGAGGACTGCAGTAGCCTAGCAGTTAAGGTAATTGACCCTGGCCTTGATAGTCCAGGGTTTAAATCCAACCTCTGCCAAGCTGCCACAGTTGGGTCCTTAAACAAGGCCCTTAACCCACCAGACTGTATTGTACTGGATTGTAAGACTGTACGAGTTGTAAGTCGCTCTGGACAAGGGCGTCTGCTAAATGCAGTAAATGTAAATGATCAAGGACACAGGGAATTTGGTGACTGTGGAAACAATCACTGCAAGGTACCATACATCCACAAATTTTGCTTAATGCATCGAGTATTAATTAAGATAAAGATGATTTAAAGTAGCTCAGACGTTTTATATAAAAAGGTATCCATTTTAGTCCTGGAACTAATTTCCCCATGGATACGAGGGCTGACTGTACTCATTAAAGTCTGATTCACCGTTGCCAACAAAAGCAGCATCGAGCCATTGTGTTCGAGCCATCTCAACCCTCACAGAATTTCAAATTTCACAAAAACTGAGGCATATTAACTCTGCCGAAACGTTTTAGAAGGTGTTCCAACAAGTCTTTGTTTATCGCAGCCTTGTGTTTTCGTTGGCTTTTGTGGAGATATTGTTATAGCCGTGAACTAAGTCTTTGAGGCAATTATTTCTATTGCCACAAATGAACTATGTGTATCCAACTAGCTAGTGCAAGGCAGACTAGACTGACATCACGTTGGCTCCAGGTTCTTTGTAATTATAAAAACAAAACGAATCCCAATCGGAAACCTCCCTAAACAAGCTGTAGTTATAACGGGGAACAAACTTGAAACCTTCAGGGAGAGAGAGAAGAATCCGTGACCCCCCTCACCACCCTCTTCCAAATGAGCTCCTACAGAGAGTTATTTCGCAGGAAGGCAAGCATGAGGTGGTTTGCAGTCCTTAAACATGCAGAACCTCCCGAAGCTTCACTTTGAACAAACAGAAAAATAAACACCAGCTTCCACACGGGCTTCTCACTAACACTACACTGCTTACATGCAGAAGCTTGCATTTAACTGAGGGGGGGTGGGATTTTTTTAGGAGCTTGTGTGCCTCGAGGATGTGTTTAGGTCTTAGCCTGGAGCAGGTCGACCACAGAGATATTTAGTAGAGGGCTTTCAAAGAGCACAGAGATTGAGTTGTTTTGCTCCATTTAAAATTTTAAGAGACTTCTTAAAACTCGGTCACACTGTTCCGGTTGTTGAAACGAGAACTTGCAACACTAGTGCACAACACATCAGAGAGCAGACGTTTACAACCTCAGTTGACATGGCCCAATGTCATTATGGAGCTATAATACTAAAGAAACGTTTGGTTAAGCAATTTCAGGCTGATTTAATTTCTGGGTGGTGCAGTAGCAATTCACTAATCAACCCAGGCTCTAGTCCTGGCAATGGCTTCTGGATCTATCTAAATTAGATAAATATATAGAACATATATTTTTATTTGTTATTATAATTCTTAAGATCACTGTTGTTAAAGCAAACAGACAATGTACATACTAAATAAGAAACAAACTACATACATAAAATCTGTTCCCTGCCAAAGTTTTATTAAGAACTTTTTTTTTCTCTCAACCCTCGCTTTTCTTGCTCAGAGTCACAAGCGCTCCATAGCCTATCCCTACAGAACCCAGGGCGGAAGTTTAAGCATCCATCAAAAGTTAGCCGTCTAGTGCAGGGAAGTGATATTCCATTTGTTTTATTTGTGGTATGGTGGGGGTAAAGAGGATGTCCAAGGCCTTTTAATATAGCACATCATTTCAATTTCATGCAACATCACACCACTAATCTCATCTTATCTGCAGAAGTGTCGGAGTTTTGCTTACTTTTTTCTTCTATACTCATTTTCTATTAGAGATGAAACAGAATGTATTCTCCTATCATGACTTAATATAAAATAATTCAAAAATCCAGGTCATTCAAACCTTTTCTGAGGTGGAGGGATACGTGTTTTTACTGACACAAACAGCGCCCAGACTTTCTATTACTATTCGCTCGTACAAGCTTTTAAAAAAAACTTTACAAAAGATGCCCTGCCATGTCCTGTCACCAGGTCACTGGACCGTTAGTCCTCGCTTCAGACACACAGGTTTGTTTGGAGTACGTTGCTGCAATTTCCCTGCCTTGCCTTAGAGTACAATTCCATATGACAGGAAGCAGGGGGAGATTTTCCACTCAGGGGTGATCCTTTGGATGTGTCAGCTCACAGACGCATGCTTCAGCAGTGAGGTTGGCGCTTGCAGCAACCGCACATGGAAACTACTACACTGATAGAGTCATTTCTTCTGAATTCATCAAGGGCTTTTTAGTTCAAATTATTCATACATTGAAATCACACAATAACAGTCATTTTTAATACTCCTTGCAGTTTGAGCTTCTGCTCCAAATGTGAAGTCATGTAAAATGATATACCTTGCTTTCAAGGACAAAATGTTTCCCTGTAGAGACGTTACGGTTTGCACTAGCAGATGAACGTCAGCCCAATATTCAGCACGGTGGAAGTCAAGCGAAACATAACCACCAGTGGATACATTTACATCAAGATAAAATACATTGTTATTTTCAGTGGGGTGGGGTAGGGGAGAAAACTACAAAAAAACTGAACTAAGAAACTCCAGCAAGAAGCTTGTCTGAGGAACCCAAAATGTAAGTTCCAGGACAGACTGAAGCACCATACACCGGTACAGTCAAGTCCAACTATCCAAGAGGATATGATATTCATATGATATTCTTCCTATCCGCGCACCCCAACTAACACTATACTTCATATTAATCTGATATAAGTGTAAAGTTAACAACATGATAATTAGCCACTGAATAAAAAGTTCAAAGTATACATAAAAAGTTCAAGGTAAACACAATTTAATTCATTTGTGTGTAGCTACCTTGGTGATCATGTCCTCTTTTCAGTCATGCATCAATCCAACGTGTTTGCATTGGGTATCTCTGATCCTTTATCATTTGTATGACGTTTTCTTGTGAAAATGCCTTCTATTGACATTACGGTCACCTAAAGAGCCAGTGACTGTGGTAATGTCCGATCAACAACCATTTCGGTCAACCTGCTTCATAGAACGTAATGCAATCATTAATCTATGCATACTTATAAACACTTAAAACAGGGAGATGAAGGGCGTAGCTCAGGGGCAAGGGTGGCGGCCACTTGAAATGTAATAATTAATCTGGCTATAGAACACTGACAAAGGTTTACGTCCAAGCACAGTCATGCTGCCAGAGTTTTCCCCCCTGACTACAACGCATAGTCCTAAATTGCTTACACTGTACCTTGTCATATTACATCAGCTCCTGGTTCTTCCAAGTTGCCCTGGATATGAACAAGGAAAATCTAAATGTAGATTTCAGGCAGCACAGAACCCCTAGATAATCCTATTCTCTTAACAGAAGAAAGTTTCCCAGGTAGCCTAACCTGAACAGCTTAGAATATATACTGGTGCTTCTTAGGTGCAGGTTTGGTTTTGCAGATTTTAGATTCGCAAAAGACCTTGCTCAGGCATGTTTCTACAATATGATGTAATTGCTATGGGGAGACACTCACACCATAACCTAAGCCAAACACGAAGCTCTTTAGCATGCCATGATCCATCCTAAGTCCTCTTCCTTTTTTAGCAGGAGATAGACATGATTCAATCCAGAATAGAGCACTATTTATACCAACGTACATCGGCAGCAGTTCCTACACACCAAAATCGTTCCAAACACCCGATCTCCTTACGCTCCAGTGCATAAAGACGGCTCTGTTGTCTGTGACAGAAGCCTTAGAAACGGTCAGAGCTGCGAGACAGTCCTCAGTGCTGCCTTCGACACAGTCAACCATGACCTCCTCCTAACTATACTCTCAAACATGGGGATCTCAGACAATGTGCTGTTATGGTTCAGATTGTACCTCACCGGGCGCTCGTTCAAGGTGTCATGGCGAGGACAGCTGTCCTCAGCCCACTCCTTATCCACTGGGGTTCCCCAGGGTTTGGTACTGGGACCCCTTCTCTTCTCAATATACACCACCTCTCTAGGTCGGGTTATCCGCTCACATGGCTTTTCCTACC
>JAUZST010014091.1:0-10748 GCA_034779995.1 Parotocinclus haroldoi
ATCCTCTTACCATCTTGGCTTCTGAGAGACACTGACACTCTGAGAAGCTCTTTTTATACCCAATCATGTTGTCAATTCACCTAATTGTTAATTGGTCTTTCAATTTCCTTTTTCCAGCCACTTATTGCTACTTGTCCCAACTTTTTTGGGATTTGTTGACACTGAAATTTTGAAGAAAAATATTTTTCCTCTAAAATGTTACATTTACTCATAATAAACTTTTGATCTGTCATCTATGTTCTATTACGAATAAAATATTGTCATTTGCCATCTCCACATCATTGCATTCAGTTTTTATTCACAGTTTGTTTAGTGTCCAAACTTTTTTGGAATCCGATTTGTAGAATCTGAAATGAACACAGCAATAGCTTAGCTCTTTTGTATTGTATTGACTGTTTCTTTAAATGTCTGTGGTGGGTTGTAGGTATATTTGGTATATTTTTGCTGGATTTTGTTCTGGTTTTCAGAAGAAGCTGCACAAATCTGGCCAGCAGATGGTTCAAGCATGGAACCCTGAATTATTTCTCAAATAATTTAAATAGGTTCAAATGATTCAAAGCTTCAGAAAGCATAATTTGTCCCTTTATGGGCACGTGTGCAAACTCTGTAAAAAGCGAATAAATAGAGCAAAGCTTGGGAATAGTTTGCAACTATAATGCGGTTACAAGGATTTCAGCTGTAATGGGGTCTCAGTGGGTAGCCACTGCAGCCTTACAGCAAAAAAAAAATCTGAAAATAGCTGGAGTGGTCTGGGTCATTTTTTTGTGGGGAATGTGTCCTCAACATGTCAGCTTAGTGTTTACTCCAAGTGCTCTAATTTCCTTCCATTGTCCAAAGACATGCTTCAAGTTAATTGATTACTCTAAAGGATTAAACAGATAAGAAATAATATAATAAGAATATATAAAATAATAATAAAAAATACCATACATTACTTTGTTACGGAAAAATGCGATTTGATTGGAATAAGGGGTCACAGTTTAACTGTCATTCTATGCCAACAGGTGGTGCAGTAATGATGGAGTGTGATAGGGCAAAAAAGAGGAAACACATTCAACATGATCAGCTATATAATTAGCAACAGCATGCTGGCACAGTGCTGCAAGTGGTTAGCATGGTTGTCTCACAGTTCCAGAATTGGCTGCCGTCTATATGGAGCATATTTTCCCTGTATCTGTGAATGTATGCAGGGTAGTGTGTAGACGTGTGTTAGTTCAACTGGCGTCTCTAAATTATTCCTATGTGTGTGCCCTGCGATGGACTGGTGCCCTGTATAGGATCAGTTCTTACCTGTGCTCCCGTTTTAGGGAGTTTTTAGTCATTGAATTGGCATGAGAATGAAGGATCTCTGTTTTTCACGCTAATTGCTATCACTGCATATTGATGCCATAATTCAAATGTATTTGCACAGCAGTGAGCTGATGTATATGTTAAAAGAGAGATGTTGTTTGAGAAATGACATTTGTTTCAGTTCATTTAAGCTCTCATGATATCCATATGCTTAATAGCAGGTTTGCCTTAATGGAATGGTCCACAAGCTCAGTCAATGCTGCCTTTGTTCGCAAGGGAACAAAAACCTACGGTAACACAAAAATATGATTATAACACATATTATTAAATTATATGCTTCAGAGACTGTGAGAACTGCTACCTTTTGACTTTGTATGCTGCCTTTGATTTAGTATGAAGTCAGAAGCAATCACTAATGTTTGAAGTTCAATTTTACATTCAGTGAGAAAAATTAAGCCTGTGTTTATGTGTGTGTGTGTGTGTGGTTGAAAGGGGCCATCATTATTTAATGCTGTTCTCTATGTATTAGTGCAAGAACTATTCCAAATTGCAGTCCCTTGAATGAAACTCTAAATTTACTCTTTCAAACCAGGAATAGGTCATTCAGGGGGTGGAAGAAAATAAAAAAGAGCAAAAGAGTATCACCATCAAAGGGACAGTATCCTTTAAGCATGTGTTCATTACATGCTATGGTGAAATTCGATAAATTAGTAGCTAGGTGGTGAGTGGAGATTAACTGAGTTAGCTTTTACAGCTGTAGTTATTTACCCTATGTATAGACAAATGTTTCCAAAATCATTTGTGTCGTTCAAACATGGGTGCTGTCCAATCCATTGGTGAGTTACTATGCACCATGACCCTAAGAGACCCTAAATGCTGATCTGTAGAGGGGGTATTATAGACATACAATTGACAAATTATAGTTATTGTAATAGTACTATTCATTAATACATGTGTCATTTGGAGACCTCTGAGTTTTGAGCAATAGACTGTGAGATATTTGTTAAAATTCCAGGGTAAGCACTGTGCAATTACTGGAAAAAAAATTAATTCTGTAAGTGGTTCTTCAAAACAATTTGAGAAAATGCAGGGTCTGAACGAAAACAAGAACAAAACAACAAAAATGACTTGGGGGTTGACCAGATAGACTAAAGATTTTTAAACATAGCCTAGTAAAATGTGTTACAATATCATAAATAAATTAAAATGTGGACACAACAGATTTCATTGTACCTGTTTGAGTGCGTTCATTATGGTTTCAAACATCTGTCAATCTGTCAACAGGTCTTTATTTTTAGTCCTAGAGAAAAAAGAACCCTTCAATTATTCATTAGGAAAGCACTTGTAAAAAACCTTATGTTCCACTTGTGTTGGACATCAAAGTCACCATCTTTCAAAACACCCTCAACTTGTGATGCGTAATTAGCGTGTCTGCTCTATCTGTTAATCCTCCCTTTCTACTCTAATGAATATATTCATAACCCAGAATGCTAATGTGCATTATCAGTACTAAGGAGGACAAGTGTAGGCTATTGTTTGAATTGAATGGCAGATGTTGCTAAGGACCAGTGAGTTGTAGCTGGAGGGTGAAACATACACCAGGGTACTTCTAGTCTTGTCATCACTTCACCACACGTTTCTGCATATTATATGAATTTTGTTGTGGTAAGCTGTGTAGAATGCTTAGGCATTGTTAGCTGGCCTGTGCAGAGCGAAGACAAAATCTGCTGTGGGGCAAATGAAGTCATATGCTGTTTCCACAGTGACCAGGGCCTTGCTTTGTACACTATGACTGTGCCACCTAAATCAATTCGGCAAGGCTGGCAAAAGTGACAAGACCTTGAGATACAATAAAAGACCACTGCATAATAGCCACATCCCATTGCAGATCTCTCTCTCTCTCTCTTAAACGAGAGCGTCATAACAAAGGCAGCCACAACACTTGATGAGTACAAAATGAAATCTTTGGCTCTGAATCATGGACTAAATGATATGTTTGAACAGGCTGAATTACATGTTTGAATGTGCTGCATTTACAAGCTGCGACTGATGAATTAGACAAAACCTCTGTCTGCTCTCATTCATAGATAAGAAATGATGAACAAATTAATACTAAAGAAGGCTAACATAACTGATACCCTACCCTAATGAAAATATTTGCTTTAATGATCTCATATGTCATTTTTGGTAGGTTATATGGTTATAAAAGGATAACCAATAAATACAGGTTTGAAAACAATTAAGACCACTGCAAAATCAGCTTCTCTGTGAATGATAATACAAAGAAAACAAGTTAATATCCATTTGAACAAAAATAGTTTTATAATAAGATTTAACTAAGGAAAGTTATAAAAATCTATATTTTAGTCACACATTTCATGTGTCTTGTATTTTTCCTCAATAAGTAAGGTTTGATTTAGGTGGTCATCTAATCAGCACATTGTTAAGCAGAACGAAGCGTGTTCTGCAATACCATACGTGTAAATATGTTGATTTTTAGCAAATGTGAAGCGTTCTCTTCATTTTTTCCAGAGCTGTATAGCTATAAGCTGTCATTACCTTGTCTGCAGCATTACTGACTTACTTTTAAATATTTGCAGATGTTTATTAATCCATGCGAAAAAATGAAAGAAACAGTCCCTTACTGAAAGAGTCAGCTACTCAAGCTTTTGCAAAGATACTGGGGCATTAAGACCTTTTGGAAATAATTACAGAAACAGGGTATCATGGGAAATGTAGTGTATGTAATGAATTTGCATCCTGGGTTATGTAGTTCTGCGATAAATGTACTTTTTACTGCTGTGGTTCAGTGAGGTATTACTGGGGCAACATATTACTGGGGCATGTGCTTTATGATTTATAAGTGGGTCTGGTGACACTACTGCTCTTGCACCTTTATCATATGTGAGGAGTTCTGGCAAAAACAGGCTCTTCTCACAAAAAAATCAATTGACTTAATGCTTCATCTAAAAACTAGAGACTGCTTGATAAAACTGACGTTTCTATAACCGGAGAAAAAATTGACCAAGTTATGACTTTTAAAACTAAGACGAAACTGATTAATTCAGCATGCATAACCTTACAAAATTTAAGTAGATGGTATCGAAAGGCAAATTTTGAGAGGTGGCTTTTAGCTCTTCTTCACTGGGAAGTTGTTTCAAAATAAGTGGCAAACTGGAACAAATTTTCTGTGCTGTTCATTGTTCTTGGGCTTTTTTACATGAATACTTGGTTGGTTTTTAACATGGTTTTAATGAATATCAGTCATTTTTTGGGAAGTGAAAGTTAAGTTTCCTTTTCATTCATTAAATGAATGGAGAAGACATTTAAACTTCACTTTAAGGCTGGTTAAGGTTCATGAGTATCAGTGTTTTTTTTTAAACTATGAATTTTTGGGCACTGATGAAATGACTAAGTATGTGGATACAAGTGGCATAAAAATAGTTAGTACACAGGTTTGCAGGGATAGTACACAGGTGTCTGTGTATCAAGAGGAGCCAGCTGAGAGAGTTTAGGATTCTCAGAAGAATAATTCCTGGTCAGCTACTACTAGAGCTTTTTTTCACAACCACTTTGTCCAGCAAAATGTCTCAAAATTGCATTAAGAACTCTTCAGTTATTGATGCAAACACCAACAAACAAACAAACAAACCTAAATTGGCATGTGCATAGACTGGTATTATTATTTATGAGTGATGAATATGTAGCACCTTCTTGAATATGCCCCAAAGGGTTCAGATCACTATGGCCAAGCCCTTAAGGGAAGGGAAATTATAAATTATAAAAAAAGGTTCATTCAAACATGTAGACAGGAATCATTCTATTGAGCAGTTTTGAATGGTTAGTAGCACTCTCTGTCAGATACGTGTCCTATAGTGACCAATACAATTCAGCATTTTCATAGAATTTAAAATTCTAAATTATTAATTATATAAATGTTTAAATAATATTTTGCATACACCTATTTATTACCACTTGTCTGACGTGTTGGAATGGCCTGATTGCATGGCACATTATTATAATTTTTTTTTTACAGATTATAGCAACAGATTATGTTGTCTAGCTTCAGCATTACTTCTTACAGAGTTGTTAAGCTCTAAACAAACCGACTATATTGTTATATTCCAAGGGCATTGGAGAAGACTGTGATGATGACGCAAGTGTATATGAGCTAATGGGCCGCACCGGTAAGTAACCATGTAATCAGTTCTAACGATTGTTCAAATGTTTTGAAAATGCTGTCACAGACTAATATGCAAGAAAGGTAACAGTGGCACCACCTTAATGTACATTATTTTGTTATACAGAGAATCTACAGATTACGGACAGCCACATGGAGCTCAATGCATCTGGAGCCACAGATGATAAAGAACAAGCCAAGGAAATGGAGGATACTTATGCTGATTTTGTAGAAAACAATGAAGAGTATGACACTATCTTGACCGCAAGCAGCTCACTCCCAATGGTGAACCGACCTCCTGCACCTGCACCTCGACCAGAGAAACTCCAAACCAAGGATGAAAGCATGCCTTACATAGCTCAAGGTAGAACAGTTGCAGATTTATCTGTCAAACCACAATCATTCTTGGGGTTTTCATGTAATGAAACTTCTGGACATTACTACTTTGATACTATTTCATACTACTATAGTAACACTGACAGTGCATATTAACATATTAACATATATATGAAATATGGTAGCTAGTGATGCTTGAGCACCACAGTAAAACTGCAAGAGCTGTCGTTCAGAATGATGCATTGATCTATGAGACAGGTGTGAGACTAAAAATTATACCTACATGCAATTAATCCACATTTTACACAATTCAGCACAAATACACACTCCAGCAACTTCATTAAATACACATTGGTAGTACCAGAACGGACTATCTTTTGTCTTCAAACAAAATGTCTGGATATTTACTCTTTTTGTATAATTTTCTACAAACCGTAGACATAGCTGTGTGTAAAATCCCAGTAGATCAGCAGTTTCTGAAATACATAGACCAACCCGTCTAGCCAACACCATGCTACGTTTAAAGTCACTTAAATAATCATTCATCCCCATTCTGATGCTCAGTAAACTTGACCACATCTACGTACCCAAATGCAATGATTATCTGCCATGTCATTGGCTGATTAGATATTTGCATTAAGGAGCAGCTGAATAGCTGTTCCTAATGATGTAGTAGGTGAATGTGGACTATAATATTTAGTTATATTTATGATCTGTGCTGATCTAACTGGTGACATAGGAAAGTGAGGTCCAAATTTACATCGTTCATCACAGGAAGCAAGTTATTAAATGTTCGATTACAGCGGCATTAATAATTCATCTCACTGAAGGTGCCAAGTGGCTTGTATTGTTAGGGCATAATAAATCATTTAGACTATCCTGATGTCCGGCCTGTAAGCCAGAGAGAATAGTTCAACCTTAGAAGTGTTAGAAAGCTAACAGTTTATAATGAAAGATAAGATATTAAGATATTAAGATATAAATTAAGCTAATGAAGCATGTTTTATCAGTTAAGAGGTCGGCAGTGTGAGTGTAGTCTACGAATCATTTGTTTTGTTACAGAAATGTTAGTTATTGTTTTGTAGAAGGTAAGTAACCAGTAGTGCTGCTGCTGTTATGTAGGGATAGTAAAATGAACTATGCTTAGCTATTTTCATCTTCATGATGAAACATCATCTTTTTTGCCTTTCATTGTACAGTTTGGAAATGAACCTCATTTTGGGACATGCTAGAATGATTGCTTCTCGATCTCGATTGCTACACGGTTCAGTGAAACATAGCCATGTTCAGGTGAGAGATGAGGCTGAAAATGAATCTATTCATTAAAAACAGATGGTGTCTGGAGACAGTTTTGTCTGTATCACTGACATTTCTAAAAACAATTTTTCTCGTGGACTTGTATCTAAAAATGCTCCCTTCTCCCTCAAAACCAACTATGCACAAGAGTTCAGCATGCATAAAATAAACAGACAGCAATTTTGAAAATTCACCCGCATACAGCTGATCGCATTCCCTTGGAGAACATTTATGGATGAAAGCCCTTGAGGGAAATCGAGTGGGTGTGCTGCTACTGTTTCAGAGTCATTCTCCTCCAAATCCTCTGTGTTATGTTTGTCCACTACTGTGGTCTCTGTGTGTGTGTGTGTGTGTGTGTGTGTGTGTGTGTGTGTGTGTGTGTGTGTGTGTGTGTGTGTGTGTGTGTGTGTTGCTGTCTTGTAAACTAACTGTCCTCACAATGATAGCAATGAACTTTTGGCTGTTTTTCACATCAGAAAAAAAGGTTACTAAAGTTATGCTTTAGGGTTTTAAGATTAGGCTTGCATTATTTAGCTACAGTAATTCAGTCAATATAAGGTTCTTGCAAATATAGTAATTTAAATATACTGTGTCTGCAGAGGTGCAAAGGGTCATGTAACTACCTATTTATGATAACCACGCTTTTTGAAATCCTTTAAAATATTCGGCAGTGGTTTTATGTAATAAGGAGCATAAATATGAAAAAGTGCATCTCTGCATTTTATTTTCGGTGAAAATATTCTGATTGATAAATATTAATGGTTATGCAACTTGAAAATGCCCATATGTCCCTTGTCATATGCAGGTCTCCGTTATCAGAGGTAAACACATTTGAGATTCAGTTTCTAGTTGTCAAGTTTATATTCACAGTTACTTAATAGTATTGTGTAACAGTAGCTAAACTTTTAAACTGATAGCATTTGATTTGATAATCAGATTCTTATTAAAAAGTGACAAAGCAGAAGCTTGTAAAACAGATATTCCACAATTTTGGCTTCATCCAAACTACTGTACAATTGTATGTGAAATCAGCGCATTACCAATGGTGCTGTTAGCATTCTGAAACACTATGTTGTATGAAATTGGTTTCCTTTGAGCTTGCACAGCTCAAAGGAAAATCATAGTGGTTGGTATTCGACTCTCTGTGAGCATTGCTATCAGTGATTTATTAGAATAGTAACCAAATGTCAAAACATACTATTATAACTGCAATATTATTTATATAATTGCACTACACTAATAAGTCAGTAGATAGTAAGCTAGGTGTATTACTGACTAGCTCACATGCACTCATAATTATTATATGTGATTGGTAAACCTGCCTTATAACTTCATATATCATGTTTAAGCAGCTCTGTTGGTTTGATTATAAGAAGCAGCTGCTGAAAAATTGCAGTTCCTAAGACCTTGGGTTCATTCAAGTCAAGGGATGCATTTATGCATGATAGCCTGAGACTGACTGACATTCTATCCAGGGTGTACCTTTGCCTGTGCTCACTGAATTCCAATCAAAATCATGTATTTTGGTTTAGATATGCTTTAAAATAAAATGCAGCTTATCTAGAAAACAAAACCAGATATAAGAATTCAAGCTAGAATCAGTGTGAGGTTTAGTTGTAGGCACAGCACGTACAGTACAGTCATACATAGATCCATCTAACTACCCAAGTAGAAAAGCACAGAGTTGCAATAAACTGTAATAATAAAAAGAATAATTGGTTTGGACAGTGGTTTAGCCTAAGGATTATGAGGATAAATGATGTGACGTGATGTGACGTGATGAAGGAGCAAAATTGTGTCCCACCCTCTGTATTCGGTTGAACTTAATATGTGCTATAATGAATTGTTATTCATCAGAAGATATGAGGCATTATTCCTTTATTAAGTGCACAGGTGAATCCCAGGTGAGGAGCTGTTTGTCTGTTTAATGAACTCTTGTTGCACTGATCCGCAAATCCTCAACAGACTTAAAGGGCCATTCCAATAAGATCTCAGTGTCATTAGCCCCAAGGGAGTAAGTGAGAGAGCAGCAGTGATAAAACAGTGATAAGACAAAAAGAAAGTAGGCATACACCTCCTCCTCCCATATGTCTCCATGAAGGTACAAATAATACCCAAATAATTCCCATAAACTAGTACTGTTTTGAATCTTTATAACTTGCAATGTGTCATTTGTAATTCTGTATATTTGAACACCAAAGAAAATGACACTGGAATGCTATGACCACACAAACATACAGCACACACAAAGAATAAAACAGAAGCTAAGCTACTACATCTGCATCTTCTGCCAATCTGATTAGCTGAAGTGGGCCAAGTGGAGTCAGCATTGTGCATTACACACGTTTTCCACCTCTCCCATCCCACCACATGTAGCTGCAGAGAGAGAGGGGATAGAGAAAAAGACTTTTCCATCCACTTCAACATTACGACCTCTCGCCCACTCACTGATCAGATTTCTCCACCCACGCATGAGGTTTACAGAACCAAACAAAGAGGATTTCATTGAACGTCATATACTGAATTTCCATGCAAATGTTAAATTAGATTATCTTTAGCATATGTTTTGAAATAAAAGTACCAAAATAACCCATTATTGTAAAACTGCACCATGTGGTGAAGAAACATTACAGGATAACAAATATTCTCCTAATTTTTGTGAGCAGAATAAAAAAAAGGTTTTGCAGTGCAGTTGTGACACAAACACAAATATTAAGATGATTGGCTCTATCACGCAGAAATGTAGCGAAACATATTAAATATATTATTTAATAGTCTTTAATTCATTGATTTTCTAGCTTTTGACAAATATATCAAAAGCTAAAGGTCATCTAATAGGCTGTGTTATCATACCAGGATAACCAGCCATAAAAGGTTCAACATCCGGATCAGTGTTGTTTTCCACCTCTGATTCATATATTGTAGCATCTTCATCTGGCTTACCTAGGTTCCATGTCTCTGGTGGCTTCTGTGCTGGCAAACTCTCATCATGTGGCACACATCAACCATGTATCATGGCTGAATGCAGACTGGAGAATTCAAAGGATCTCTTATTTGTATTACAGAAGCCAGATACGTTTGCAGACAGAAGGAACATTGTGTGATTCTTGTTTTTCGTCAAATCATCGTGACTGCAAACTGAATTTGACTACTTCTGAGCCAAGCTCAGGATGTTGCCTAATAAAAATCCCAGGGTTTGTCCTGGTTACACATTGTGCGTTTAAAACAGGCTTCATTAATAAGTACATACTTGATATGTCATTGAGTCTTAGCCATATACTGACCATGGATATTACATAATGAATCCTAGTTGTTGCAACATTGATGAGCTATTTTTGCTGTATTAAATTTCCCTTAAATCAGTAAATAATAATGTTAAGTATACTCTTTGCCATGACAGAAAGGGCACATTAGCATGCATTCAAACAGCATCTGAAAATGTAAGCAGCTTTATAGACTCTCTGCTAGGATCGAACTTGATTCAGCATTTCCAGGCATGTCTGGACAACAAGGTTACATCAAGAATATATATATATATATTGTGATCTTCGTGATCAGCAGCACAGAATCCTTAAAATCCCCCGTGTTCAGCGTAATCAGTGTTTTTGGTCATATAATGCCACCTAGTGGATTAGCAGCATGCTTG
>JAUZST010014092.1:0-10748 GCA_034779995.1 Parotocinclus haroldoi
TTTCTGTATGTGATAAAAACATCTGACAAACACACATAAAAACCAGAAGGCAGCAGATCATGTGAAAATATAATATTCTCAAAACTTTTGGCCATTACTGTACTGTTGAGTTTTCTGGACAAGTAGTCCAGTATTCACTCGTCCGCCTTCAAAAACATGAGTGGCATCCCATTCTAAATTCATAGGGTTTAATATGGTGTCGGACCACCGTCTGCAGCTATAACAGCTTAAATTCTTATAAAAGTTTAAACATGAATGTGTTTATTTGAATCGACTATTCTTCCAGAAGCGTATTTATGAGGTCAGACGCTGATTTGGGACGAGAGGGACTGGCTTGCAGTCTCCACTCTAATTCGTCCCAAAGGTGTTCTATCAGGTTCAGACCAGTCAAGTTCTTCCACACCAAACTCACTCATCCATGTCGTAATGAACCTTGCTTTGTGCACGGGTGTGCAGTCATGTTGGAACATGGGTCCATCCCCAAACTGTTCCCACAAAGTTGCTGACTATGCATCACTCCAGAAACCATGTCTCCAGTGCTCTAGGGACAATCGGCAGCGTGCTTTCCACCACTGCATCTGATGCTTTGCATTGTGCTTGGTAATGTAAGGCTTGGATTCAGCTGCTCGGCCATGGAAATCCATTCCATGAAGCTCTCTACACGCCGTTTTTAGCTCATGGGAAGGCCACGAAGTTTGGAGGTGTGCAGCGATTGACTGCAGAAAGTTGGTGGCCTCTGTGATGCGCTGACCCGACACAGTAGACAATCACCACAGGGCCAAGCTGCTGTCATTCCCAATGGCTTCCACTTTGATAAAATACCACTAACATTTCCCTGTGGAATATTAAGTAGTGAGGAAAATTCACAAGTGGACTTGTTGCACAGGTGGTATCCTGTCACTGTGCCACACTGGAATGTACAGAGCCCCAGTTCTTTCATAAATGTTTGTAGAATTAGTGTGCATAGCTGCCTAATTTTATACACCTGTGACCAAGGAACTAACTGGAACACCTGAATTAAATGATTTGGATGAGTAAATACGTTTGGCAAAATGGTATACACTAACATACTAATATATTAGGGACATACTAGGGGGTACTCGAACAGAACTACACAGATGTGGGGAGGACATGCAGATTCCACACAGAAAAGACCCAGACCACTCCAGCTGAGGACCAAACCCAGGAACTTCTTACAGTAGGGTGACAGTGCTGCCCAAACATGGTTGTTTATTGTTAGATATTTATAACACTTATATTCAACTAGCATAGAAAGGTAAGTACAATTATCATTTAAAGTAACTGAGGTGTTGAACCCTTATCAGCTAAACATTTCAGAAAGAACAGTCGCTTGTCAACATAACTGTGGTTAACTGCAACTCGATACTTACCCTTCCCTCCTCTGCCAGCTCTCCTCCTCACACAAGCACACATTCTCTCTCTTACCTTCTCGCTCTCTCTAAGATAATGAGGTAAATGTTGGTTTATTTACAATACAAACAGTATAGAAGTGTAACTTCATTTCCTAGCTGTAATTCCAGCTCCAAATAATACTAGCTTTTGAAATCTAGACACGAAACCAAAGTCCTGGACCAATAATTGATGTCTAATGAGACAAAAAACTGAGACCCGATGCCAATATAAGCACGGTTTTGATGCTGGGCTGATTTTTCTATCTTTTTCCAAACAGGATTACTCACAGATGCTTTACCACAGGGTGATGGCCACTAGATTTGGAAGACGCAAGTACTGCTGTTTGTTAGCATGTTATAATGCTGGGATAAAAGATGTTAAAATGTCCACACTAATGACTATGTTAGGACATATAAGAAGGAAAAAAGTCAATTTCTAGAAGGTTGAGTTTCAGCAACCTAACCTTAGTGAAACACTCATGGTCTCTCAAAAATGTGTTACCAAACAGCAAAATAAGCATTTGCAATAAACTTTAAGTTTTGTTATAAAAATAAGATAAAAAAAAACATGCCATAGGAACAGGATTGCAGTAGCCTAGCAGTTAAGGTACTGGACTGTGGAACTGTGGTTCTGATGGTCCAGGGTTCAAATCCCACCTCTGCCAATAGAATTCACCATCCCATGGTAATACTAGTGCCTGATAAACAGCATAAAGTGTATACACTTAGTTTTGAGAGTAGAATGCAATGTGTTGAACGTTAGAAATGTTAGAAATACTATGAACCGGAAGAATGCTTCCCCTTGTTTCAATATTCCTGGTAAATGTATCTTTATGATCTCAGAGATGGATCATATCGTCTTTTCGAAGCACCTGCTCTGCAAAATCTCCTTCAAAATCATGACGCAGTATGTGGAATAAACCATAGCATGACTACATAGCTGTACTTAATTGAAATGTGTCAAAAATAAACCTAGCAATCTGATTTCCACTTCCTTAGGCACCTGACTATAGATTTGCCTAAGCTTAAAAAATAAAAATAAAAAAATAAAAAAATAAAAATAACTTAGAAGCGCAAAGGAAGCAGAAACGAATACTTCAAGAATATTAAACTTAAAATAGACATATTTTGAGTTTATAACAGAAATATTCTGTTTTCAAACCGGTTTTTAATACAAAGTGTACATTTTTGATTACGAGTTTTTTGGTTCTCAAAACTTTAGGACCTATTTTGACTCTATAGATTTGTTTCATGTAGTCACATGGTAAAGGAAAAAAAACTGTATAGAAAAAAAATCGAGAATTGAGATGTATCGATAATTGTTGCCCTCTGAATCATAATCGAAAGGTGCCTAGAGATTCCCACCCTTAATAATAAATAATAATTGATCCATAAAAGCTAAAGTAAGCAGCCGGTTTTGAAAATGTAGTGAGCAAATAGTACTCCTTTTAGAATTTTTATTTCAAAAGTAAATGTACAGATACCAAAACCAAAAAGGAAAAGTACTTGCACTTTGTAACAATCCTAACCCCTCTGCTTAAATCATTTGACATGCATTGCAGTAGATGTAGCTTCAGATTTCTGATTTCCATGCTTACACTGTAAATTACAGAAAACCT
The DNA here is from genome assembly GCA_034779995.1 of Parotocinclus haroldoi. Taxonomy (NCBI): domain Eukaryota; kingdom Metazoa; phylum Chordata; class Actinopteri; order Siluriformes; family Loricariidae; genus Parotocinclus; species Parotocinclus haroldoi. Next base: position 3,032 of record JAUZST010014092.1, read on the forward strand.
TTGTAAAATTATGTGAAATTAATAAAAGACTCGATCCATTAATTCTGCAACAGACAATTACCATCAAAATCGCATCACTAAACTTGAAACGGATGTGACCTTCCATGATGAGCTTTCATCTAACTACAGTACATTGACAAGTCATTAGCGCCAAGAGTGCTTCAACTGGCAGCCCATTTCTGCCAATCTTTGATAGTAAGTAGGGCCGTTTGACAGCCATTTCTAAACATGTGTGAGCAACCTGCTTTGCATTCCTCTGCAGCTGTCCAACAGCTCACATTGTATGAGGTCTGCATCACGGAATGACATCAAGGCTCAAGCATCCAGCCGGTTCCATTGACTGCAATAGCTAAATATGGCAGTGTGGCTCAACGGAAGGCTCTAGGCCAGATGCATTACACACTCTGAAAGATATTCCGTCAGAGAACCTGAGCCTGCTACATTTTGAGAGAAGCTCCACAGATTAAGTAAGGGATCCTTATATGGCACATTTACACTATAGATCCTGACATGGCTTAGGAGTTCGAACGGTTAATGAGATGCAGTAAGCTTCTTGCTTCCATAAAAAGCCTGTCTACATGCACCTGCTCCATGTACACACTAAGATCAATAGTTAAACACGAGCACAGATTTTATATTTTAAAAGCTGGACATGGTGAGGAAAGTCTCCAGACCAGACATTCAGTGCAAATAAAACTTTAAAAAAAAGAAAAAGACTCACTAATTGGTTGTGGATGGGCCAAACATTCTGCATAACATGGCAGAAGAGCAAAGCATGTAAAACATGTTCTTCATCCTGATTTTCTGTTATCTGTTCAACGATGCATGGTGGATTGTGCATCATGACTTGTAAACACAATTTGTTATTTTGACACAAAATTCCTCTCAAATTCCTCTCTGAAACTAAACGCCAGTGACGCACTCAGTGGGTCTATACAAATTTAACTGCTCTTGGTTCTTTCAACTGCATTTTGTGTCCATTTAAAATGATGGGAAGTATGGAAACAACTATGTCCCTGAAATGATTGAGCTGCTGTAAGAAAGAATCAAGATGGTAAAGACTAGCTTTGGGCAGAATATCGACATTGCTGAATGTCACAATCAATCAATCCATATTTGATATCCATATATTACGCAAATTTGGATCAAGCGCATTCTCTCGCGTTTAGGTTTCTCATGTTCGTGAGAAAGCTTGCTGGTTTATGAGAGTTCTTTTGTGAACTCATGAGTGCTTTTTGTTCAGTCACTCGGTTGCACAGCACGGTTTCCCTCTCAGCCAAGAGTTTTCACTCAGCTCAATACGAGCCCAAGTATTCTTATTTAGTGCACAGGTCGCCAGATTTACGCACATGCACATAGATGGTAACTAAAGACACGTATGAGCAACTGTGCTACCTAAACTCAACATAACACACATGAATGAAAGACGAGCACAAAAACCCCTAAAAGGACAAAGTTCCAATTCATGTTTGGAGTATGTAAGAAATTACAGCGCAACATTATCACGGACTAATTACAAATATAAATATATACAATTCCACTTGGAAACAATTATAAAGCTGGATTTCAGTCTCGTAAGGAATGCTGGATTTGAAGCAAAAAAACAAACAAAAAAAACAAAAAACAAAAAACAAAACAAAAAAAAAAAACAGTGCACTTCTCTCTGAGTGAAAGCTGGAAAAGTTTGTACAGAAGGATGTGAGCGCATCAGTTTAGCAATATTTTGGATTCCAGTCAGAGCATGAAGCACTGTTAGATGTTAATCATTTTACATGCTGTCTCTGTGCAGGATTACCAACAAGGGAGTAATAATGGTGATTTGCAAGCATGCTCAGGATCAAGAGAGTGGAGTGACTAGGGTTGGGTACCAAAACATGGTTCAGATTAGGCACTGGTTCCAATTTCCAAGAAGCAAGTACCCTTAAAAAATAATTAATCATGCACATCATCAATTGATTTTGTTTTGATGCTTTCCAGGAGAGCATTAGAGGAAGATGGACACTCAATTGTGCACACGAGTTCAGCTCTGCTTTGAGAGAAAATTAAAGGCTAAATGCAAGATGTGTGAAAAGTTAATCCATTATAAAGGATCTTTGCAACATGGCAAAACATATGAGGCAGCAGCATGATACTGAGCTTCAGCAGTGTAACGACTTCAACTCTGTGATTTGCCAGGATATTGTTTGACTTATTGTGAATAAAGCTTAAACGTCCTAAAAGAGCAATCCAAGACCACTAAACATCTCTTAATTACTACTGGTCATAAATGGACTCTACTGCTGCAATGACGAACGCATGGAACAAAGGAAATGTAGTCATTTTAACGTTAAGCTTCTTACCATTTAAATCTAATAAAAGGTGCAACATATAAATGATTACTTTTTCCCTGTGGGTCACAAGATCATCATTTCAGCAGTAGAGAGTAATTATGGCCGGTAGTAATCGAGAGTAGTCTGGTCTCCCTAGGTCACCGCTTTAGTACATCAAGACACATTTTATTTATAATAGCTTACTATTATAATATATTTTCATTTTGGAACTGAAATTGATAACAGAACTCGATGAGCAGAATCAGAATCGATGAAATGCAAACGATACCCAACCCTAAATATGACCAAGTACTACTGATTCTGTCACTAACGGCACACTGATGCAGAGAAGGCTGTTTGGGAAACGTGATCTGTTAATAATATTCTTTAACATTATTATTATGGAAGCTCACTTTGATTTCAATGTGTATGTTGATGATGTGTTTTTTTTAAATACTGTAAACAGCTGGGTCGTTTTTTAACAAGCTCGTAATGTTAGTATTACGTTGCTTTTGTTATTCAAGTGTGCTTCCCATTTTCTTGCCAAGGACTGCTATATAGCATTCTTACGCTGACTGATAATGGCTCTTATAAGAGCCCAATACAAATACAAATAATGAGACATCAATACAAATCAGACTTGGGTAAAAACTAATTGACCTAACACGTCTTTGGAACGTGAAAGGGAATTAAAATACCGACATAAACCAAGGCAAATCAGGAATCTCTGGATCCATGAGGTGTCCGTACTAACTGCATAGACCACCCTGGCATGGAAGCAGGATACTTAAACAAGTTAGGTACTCACTTTGGGTCCTATAACACCACTTCAGCATCGTCCAAATTTCATAGCCTACAAAAGTATTGTTGCTAACCAAGTGAATCCCTTAATGCCCCTTTATTACCCTGACGGCTAATTCCAGGAGGATAACACACCATGTCAGCCTAAGATATCTCAGCTTGGTTTCATGAGCATGCCAATATGCACCAAACCTTGAGGCATGTTCCCAGAACTGTACTAGACTACGTCACGAAGACTTAGAGAAGCTCTATAGAAATAAGGGGGTAGAGTGCTAACAAAGTGTACCAATAAAGTTTCTGGTAGGTGTAAATAGTGTTAAATAGTAATACTTTACGCATACTTACATTAAAAGAGAGTACTCCTCTGAGAATGTATAAATAAAAAGCAAATGAGCACCATTTTGAAAACTGCTCAGGAAAAAGAGTTTTCAGCTTTTCAAAAGGTATTGAGCATCGAGTGACATTTCATCCCTCTGCTTCTATAAATATAAATACAGCACAGTTCCTGCTGTGACTGATTAGTCAACATTCAGATCAATTAGTCTATCTCAGGTCTGCAAATAAACTATTCATGACTTCCAAAATCATTTGTATCAGCAATTTGTCAAGCTACATCGTTTGGAAAGTAATAAGTAATCCTATGACAGTAGTACATCATAACGTAACTAGCTTTAAAATAACGAAAGGTTGCCAAAAAGGTGAGGGATGATAGAGAGAAATCTAAACTTCAGTTATATATTCTATGTATTTAACTGGGTAAAATGGGATCTCTTAGAACTGGCATTTGGTAAATGCATATACACATTACAGAATATTTCCATATCCAGGCTTAGTCTTTCCCTACAGGTGTTTTTTTTTTTTTTTTTAAATTGGGTTTAGATAAACATACACATGTGGTACCAAGCCAATTTACCAAAACTTAAATTAAGTAATAGCAGATAAAGAACCACATTTAACAAATGAGAAAATATTATTCTTAGTCATTCATTTATTGAGGAACATGATTCAGTTTACATATGCGAGTGGCAAAAGTATGCTTAGATTAATATGACGGTTAGACTCAGGCATTTTTCAATCAATTATTTGACAATTGGGTGTCAGTGGATGTCCTGTTGTATTCCAGATCTCTCAGTCTATACTCCACAAAATGTCAGTAGGATAGGATGGCATGCACAAAGAAGCTTTCAGGACCTCAGAGATAGACGTGCTTATGTCCATTAGGCTACAAAAAAATTAGACCAGCCCTAAAGATTTAGTACTTCAAAGAACTCAAGCTAACATCTAACAGTTAAATGCATCTCTTACATTGGCTATTGCTTCAAATGTTCCATATGAATTGAAATGATTAAATGAAGCCAACATTAGAGGAACACTAAACAACAATGGTGTACATGAAAGGATGCAATCACATTTCCAATGCTTTCCAAAAAGAACACTGCTGCCCGTCTACATTTTGCTGAAGATCATATGGACAGATCGGAAAGCTACTGGAAAACTGTTTGTGGATAGATAAAACCAAACCGAAACTTTTTGCTCTAAATGAATTGTCATGCCAAAAGAAAGGAAAGCAATGCATTCCAGCACAAGGACATTATCCCACTGTGAAACAGTGGTGAAAGTGTATCATGGTTTAGTCCTACATTGATGCATCTGAGCCAGTTTGTCTGGCATTCATGGATGGACCAATAAATTCTGAACTACGCCAGCAAACTCTAAAGGGCTTCTGTCCATGAACTAAATCGCTGGAGAATGTGGGTCAGGCAGCAAAACAGACACCAATAGCACAAGTTCTGCCAAAGACTAGTTAAAGAAGTATGAAGTACTAAACTTTGAGGTTTATTCCTAGCACTGTGCTAAACTATGCCACAAAGAATAAGGTTAGCTCTAAAGAAATAAGGGGGTAGAGTATACCAACAAAGTATACCAATAAAGTGGCTGGTACATTAAAAGAATACTCCTCTGAGAATATATAAATACAGCGGAATCAAGCAAGGCTCTTAACCCACCATTGCTTCAGTTATATCAGTTGTAAGTCGCTCTGGATAAGGGTGTCTGCTAAATACCACAATTGTACGTTATGTTCGGAGTTGTCAAGTCAAAGCCCTGACCTTCACCCACTAGGATCGGAAGTGAATATATTATATTAGGAAATCCAACAATATACAACTGAAGCATTTTTGTATGTTGCTGAAGTGCTAGATTTTGACATTGAAAGTAGAGGTTCACATACATACATACACACAACCGGATAACGTTAGATTGTTGTCCTCAATATGAATAGTATGTACAGGTCTCACTTATTTAATTAATGCTTCTATGTCTGCATTTAGATGTTTTTAGGTCATACTTGAGAAATTCTAAATGAAACTCCGGCACAACTGGAAATACATTTATAGCTGTTTCATTAAGTAACACTGCAAATAAAATTATCCAAGACAAAATGTATGCTAAAGAATCTGAATATGCTCCAAATAGTCAGTGTCCTTGCTTTATTTACATCAGATTGTTTTGTGTGTCTTTGGAAATCAGTACACTAAATTTTCAAAGATATTTTGTACCTGGTCTGAGAGACCATACGAGAACTATGGGTACAAGGGTAATATATAATTTTGGAAACAAATTGAAATTAATTCCCCATGACACTTCAGTATTATGCATTACTTTGCATGGATTCATGGCATGCATTTCTAATTATGTTCATTTCAATTGTAGGTTGTACCAATACAAAAATCTGAATTGTAGGATGAATACTTAAGCAAAATACAGCAATTAACGCTTTGACAGCGGATACAGGCATTTACAGACAGAAGTTTCTACTTACGGCTTGATTTGATTTCTTCAAATTAGATTAAAGTTGATTAACCACAAACGCAATGTTCAAAACGCTCTTTCAAAAAAAGTTATGTAGCTGTTCATATGCAAAGCTGCTTAATAGAAATTAATTACAAGGCCAAAATGGCTAGACTGACAGCTACATGGTCGCAAATCTTTTCTAACATGAATAAAGTAACAGGTGCTGCACGTAAAAAACTTCTTTCATAACGGCTTTCAAATGGTTTGATTACCATTAACCAAAGTTTAAAAAAATGTTTTTTTTAACTCACCGTCTCTGCCTTTCCAGGTCCTCTGGCGAAGGGCCGTTCTGCACCTGAGGGCTCTGTCTTGGCAATGTGGGGCCTGTGCAGGAAGAGAAAGGAAACATTCATTTACATTCACCTTAAGGACACAGGAAAACTGTAAGACAAGGAATCAGAGAGTACAGTTCAAAATTTAACACATTTACATACATGCACGTATTTATACTGTGCTGTTTGATGCAAGTTTAATCACTGTTCCATTTTTGTATACCTGGTGTTTCAACTGTGTCAGAAAGGAACAGTATTATTAATAATTCAACAGAAACTCGGAAATACGATAAGTTACCGTTTCACCTCACTCCTGATTCAAATATGTATTAAGCAGAAGAGTCTAAAGAAGTGTCATATCGATTAGGAGAGGAATGGCCCATTTTATTAGACTACACAACCTATATAATGTACTAGAGCAATCTAGAGAAGTGGTGACATACCGATTAATTGCCGATTTGGAAGTAATTGGCATCACCCAATATTTGCGCTCATGAGCTCGATATTCACAAATAGTAGAGAAAATGCAGAGAAAAATTGTTTCATAACTACCAACTTGTAGCTCGTGCACTGGGACTGCTGAGTGACTAAAACAAAAAGATACCAAGAGGCATTTCAGTGAGGTTAGGGCCATTTAAGAGAAGACGAAAACCTCCAGCATTACAACTTACCGCTCTTAACTGGGACTGAATTTAAAAAAAAAAAAAAAAAAAAAAAAAAAAAAAAAAAAAAAAAAAAAGATGCTGCTACAACGTGCGCTACTCTAATATCGTTTTTATTTTATTTAGAAAAAAGTTACACATTTTAGCTTTTTACCCCCACTGAGTAGATGATGCTGTTATCTGATAGCAAATGCTTTAGTTAAGAACAATACAAGTTTTTTTTTTTTTATTTCCTTTATAAAAACAGACAACATGCAGACATATTACAGCTTAAATATGTGCATTTAAATTTAGTGACCGTGTAATTTTGTGTAAATCAGCTGCAAACAAAACTGATATCACCAATCATCCTGCTTTCAAAACATTGGCATCTACCAAAACCCAAAACCCATAATCAGTCAACCACCACAAGATAGTGTAAATGATTTTGCTAATCAGATTAAAAGAACTGTGGCAATGCAAAAACTCTGCCATCACAGAGTCCAAATCTATGTGAATTAAAGAGAATCTGTCCTATGGGATTTCATAAACAGATGTGGTGGCTTCAGGTCCTTGAAAAACTACACAATAGCATTAACAGACGTTGTGTGAAATTGCCAGAATTGAGTGCAGTATTGATAAAACTCGTAATTGTAATTTGTGGTTCCATGACATTCACGTGGCCTGCTACAGAGATGGTCAATAAAGTTTTTGAGGAACTATAACCTCTGGCAAAAATTATGGAATCATTGCTCTTGGAGGAAGATCTTCCAATTGTCACAAACTTTTTTTTTCCAAAATTTCAACCATCTGGCATTATATATATATATATATATATATA
>JAUZST010014093.1:0-10747 GCA_034779995.1 Parotocinclus haroldoi
ATGTAACAGCTGCAAGTTTAGGGTTAGATGTAACAGCTGCAAGTTTAGGGTTAGATGTAACAGCTGCAAGTTTAGGGGTAGATGTAACAGCTGCAAGTTTAGGGGTAGATGTAACAGCTGCAAGTTTAGGGGTAGATGTAACAGCTGCACGTTTAGGGGTAGATGTATGGGCAACATTAATAACATACAGTAATAATTATATTAGTGGAAATTATTCAAAAGGATAAACGCTGTGTGTGTGTGGGCGTGTCCATTTGAATTGGTGTCAATGTCTCTTTTGCATCTTTTGCATGATATTTCCCCCATCTACTTTGAAAATGTCATAGGATTTGTCTGAAGCTGTCTGATGTTATGGATGCAGTGAAAGTAAGTAAGGATGCAGGCAAATAATCAGGTTATTATTGCATTCTTTTCTGCATCATATATGTAATTAATGTTTGGTTGGTTTCAGAAAAACATAGAGAAAATGTATGAAAATGATGTCTCAGCCTTGGGTTTTGGTCTGGACCTGGAGTCTCGTTATCAGGAGGCCAAGAGGGTACATGTGCACTACAAATAAATTATACTAATAAATGATGATAAAATGAAGTCTAAATAATAAAATTCCAGCCAAATATTACATAAAGCATGTGGAAGGGTTTACACCAAGCACATGATTTCAAGTAACACAATTAAAGCGCAGTGCCAACAAACATGTATACAAACCTTTGATCATCTAGAAAACCTGATATAGGATATATGCCCTAAAATATAGTTTCTTATTTATAATTTTAAAATGACCATATAGAAATAGAAAACAATTTACTTAACATTTAAACTGTATAGTACCTTGAGCTTGTTTTAACAGCCAGACCTTTTGGTAAGCATAGCAGTAATTTAAAGGTTTTAAAGTTTTGATGGTTCTTCTAGTCTTAATTTTAATCCACTTTTCTAAGCATTTTTGAACAAATAAAATGGCAAAAACGTTTCCTTTTTTTAATTACATATACTATAAATGACATCTAAAACACATGTCATTTTATCTTATTAGAAATAATTTCACCATTTTTTACTATATTAAATGTATTATATTATTATAAATGAATATTGTTTTCTATCTATAATATTTATTAGTTAATAGAAATTATATTTCAGTACATTGACATCATTTTACTTGATAATCATACTCAATTATTATAAATACGTGGTAAATGACAAACAGTAAATTAGTCTTTGGAAATTCTTTTTTCAGGAGGATAAAAATTACAAATAAACTCATTTAAAATTTTCTGTTACTTTTCTGTATCTAAGGGTTTACATTCTGTCTGAAATTGCTACAGCTTATTTCAGATTTTGGGCCTATTATAAATCTGCCATCATATTCTGTTCGCAAAAATTAGGGGATACTTCGTCTCCCATAATGAAATATCCCCCATTTTCCTAGTGTATTAAGAGTTTTTTTAATATGAGATGGCTCTTGCATATATTGGTTTGATATGTTTCTCTAGGAGATGCTGTTCAGAAGAACCTGTAAACTAGTGGAATTGGAAATCAGCAGTAAGAACACTGATAGAGCAAAGCCCAATAAGAAGGAAATTGTGAGTATCGTGCTCATGTCTTACACACATTTTATATACATTAAAAAACGTGTGATCATGTTTATGTGTATGATATTGCAGATGGAGGGAGTTCAGAAAGCTCTACAGAAGGACTTTAACCTCATCTCATCAGTGGCAAAACAAGAGGTAAAAAATCCTGTTTTCTCTGTAAATCAGTAACCTTTCATTACTGAGTGTCATGCCGTGGGTGTAAAACATCAGATAGGTGTAAAACATCAGATATACTCCATTAATTGCACCAGTTTTATTGTGTTACTTATTTTTTAGATTATTCACTGATTTTTTTCCCATTAAAACACTCCTAGACATATGGGAGGACAATACAAGTGTCAACTCAATGCAATATTAGTTAGTATATGCAATAATCTAATTAAGAACAATACTAGAAGATAACATATTGTAATTATGTAATGTAAATTAAATATAATGAAAAACAAAAGAATTGGTAGGACCTAAACAAATTGGTGAAATTGTCGATTAATTATTTACATATTATTTAAAAAATGTAATCTCATTATTTCTTTAGATTGAGCATTACAAACAAGCACGTGTGAGAGTGTTGCAAAACTTTCTAATTCAGTGGTGTGAGAAGCAGCTCAGTACAGCGCGGGAAAATTCGACCCTTTTCATCCAGCACCTGGAAGTTTGGAAAGGATTGGCTGTGTAATGGAACAGTTTTGTATCGTTTCTTTTTGGCCACAGTAAGTGAACATCATGTGCAAATGTAAAACGCATTCTGCAAATGGATTAAAAATTTACGAAGTACGATACAATACGAAGTAAACTACATTTGCAATCACAAATGCTGGTTCTGGAATTTGTATTGCTACACATTCAAACGAGATTCACCAGGATAAGTTGCTGAATAACATTATCTTAAGCATTCTGATATAAAATATGTTTATAGTTGCTATAGAATTGGTTGGTATAAAATATGTAAATAGTTTATTGTTATGCCAAGTTAGGCTGCAATCTGTAGGCTAGCATTGTATGTCCCAACCTCATTCTTTTTCAGCTTTGTAGACAATACTGATCTATTTCGGCGATACCTCAAAATGAAATATCCCCTAATTTAGTATTCATCACCAACTTAATATGTTTAGTACACAGAGAACATGTAGTATTGTGTCTTGCTCTATAAGCATACATTTATTGTGGATGTAGTATATCTGATCAAACAATCTGAGTCAGAGGAGCACAATTACACTTTATACATATTACACCTTTATTCACTTTCCTTCTTCTAACTCAGCTTTTGCCCTTGCAGTACTAGACACCAAGGTGAATACAGTTGTGCATGGTCAAACTGTATGAACAGTAAAAATTCCAAATGCACAAGGACACATACACAGTATATGACACAGTATATGGTGCTGGTTTCACTAATTACCTGGACACAGTTCAGCTTAGAAGAGTCCCTGGTAAGACAGATTTTGGTATCCTCAAATGTCAGTTATTTAAGCTAGACAAGACAGCAGGTGAATAGTAAACATTACAACACATGACATGAGTGAATGAAAAGACCAATTAGTACCTAAGTATAGTACCACTGTGGTCTACGTGAAAATCTACATGAATGTTACGTATGATGACAAATCATAGTGACAACCACAGTGACAGTTATTGTATATACAGTCAGGACAGCATAGATATGCGCTCACATCAAAAGCGTTGTAGAGTTTAACAGATTACACATTCCCTCCACCACCACCCCACTCCCAAACATCCATACCAAGGAAAGTCTTACAACATATTTTTGTATTTTATAGTTTAACAACAAAATTGGGCTAAATTAATAACATCCAGATCAATAATATAGCAATAATATAAATTACAGTAATGTATCAGAATGAATTAAGCAAGCAGGTCCAGCACATTCTTTATCAACATTAAGTCAGTTGATTGACATTCCTGTTCAGATTCTACACTAAAGACGTGTTGAAAATAAAGATCTCTTCTCCACTGACCTGTTATTATAATATATACAAAGCAAATGTTACTAAAATACATAATGCACAAGTATACTGTTTAAAGTCATTGTCTTAAAAATAGAAACCGATAATATTTGTATCTACATAAAGTGCAACTACAAATAAAGTAATTTATTGAGGTTAAAATTCAGAGGTTTCTCAGGTCTGAAATTCAAGCACACCTCCACTTGGCACCTAGTTTATAAATTATAACACAAGTGAATAAAAGCAAACAAAACATTTTTTTCCCACTGGATTGTGAATGTTCATTGTGTGATTTAGCAAAACAATTGATCCTGCCATTTGATTTGCTATTAAGCTTAATGAATATAAGCATGGTTGTTTTGTTTGACAAATCCTGCATATTCTGTACACATCACTGGATGGCTTTAAAATTGTGGGCTTTAACTGAAGAAATAGAACTCTGTACCCTGAGCAGTGGCATAACTGTCAATTAAACTTTGGCTCTGAAGGTCACTTATAAGGTGTTTGACCTTACCTACAAATCTGCTGTTGACATGAAGTGTTTAGTCATTTTAATTTCTCGTGGGAATGAAATGAATGGAGTTGTCTCAGATTCTCGAGCAGTATCCACCTGAGCCGTTCCTGTGTTTTATTGCTCATTTTCAGCTGTTAAACACAAACCACCAAAACAGGAGACTCCTTTTTAAGTGCACAGATTACATGACCTACTTTGTTATTTATCAGTTTGTTCTGTCTGTTTCATCTATGCGTGTGTGGACAGTTTTAAGAAACAGTACTCTTATTACTGAGGTTACTGATATACTGATAACATTGCACCACTAGACGTTCTGTATATACAGTCGTATAACTTGTATTAATTTACATTTAAAATGTATCCTTTGTTTTACTCTACATAGTAACATGGGGCCATAAAATGAAAAATAAACACATGACACAGTACTGTGACATTACAAACATTGTGTGCAAAATTAAAATAGTGAGGCTGGTGTCAAAGATATATATATATATATAAAAAAAAACAACCTGGTTTGAGATAGAGAATTCTATTTCTATATAAACAGACATAAAGCCTGGTCAAATGTACATTCACACCTCACAGCTAAGGGATTTAGGGTACCTTTTGTATGCACCTTAAGTATGTACACTTGTCTGAAATCTGCTTTTGAGAGAACAGTATTCAACGGTAGACAACATCACAGGTCCTGCAGCCCCCCTTCACTGGCAATCCTGTTAACAGAGAATCACAATGATTGTGAAGAAGAAAGGTAAGCACAGATTAAAGGACAAAATGTATAGATGCTGATTTTCCAGCAGTAACAGGCCTTTAAATGCATTTCATTAGATAAATGGTAGGGTTAATAATATATCAGTGTTAATATAATATCAAATAGCATTTTAATATCCACAATAGAAAAGGTCATTTGTTTACGGCATGTAGCCGCAGCAGTGATGTAATAATCTTACACTTACTTAGACACACATTATAAAACCATGAACAATTTAAATGTAGATATTCAAACATTTAGGTATATTTTATTTCCATCCCATGTTTCCAGAGATACATAGTAACTCTTGATTGTAACTTGATTGTGTGAATAACCGTGCCAATCTGTGGTGACCTTTTCACAGATTAATCACAATCCACGATTACAGTGCAGTTGTAAAGCCTTACTGGCAGAATTAGGACAGGTGACCTTGCCTTTTGGTGCCCTGCTGAACGGTGTGTGTCCTTTTGATTGGAGCTAAGAGACTGCCACACAGTCGTTTTAGACATTTCGTCAGAGATGTTGATATCAGAGGGATCAGTCCTAAGAAAGGAAAGCAGATGGGGGAATAGAGTTTACATCGGTGCTGTATCTAAGGTTTCATTTGTTTTAAAAGTAAAAAACATATACTTTAGATTGAGGATAAGAGTAGGGTTAGGTGTCACAGTAATGGATGGTTAATGGTCAATAGGAAAATTCTTTAAGCATAGAAATACAAATGTGTGAGTGAGAGAATGATAGATACCTAGGGTCTGGTGTTTTAGGTGATTGTAGTAGCTTGCTACTCTCCATTGGGATCCGTACCATGCTCTTATCTTCTCCACTTTCTGAGTTATCAACTAACATCTCCTGTGACTCCTGCTACTCTCTCACACACACACACACGCACAAACAAATTATATAATCAATCATGATTTGTTTATACTGTATACCAACCAAGTTTGATAGGTGTTTTCCTGGTAGCAGTACCTCCTCTGTCTTTTTGGACGCATCGTCTAGTTTCTTCTTTTTACTCTCAGGCATGAGGTCATCGAGGTAACTGAGCTCCCGTTTGGTGAAGCAGATGTCCAACAACTTACGAATAAAGACTAATGCTAGCACCTGGCAACCCACAACCCAAAAATGAGTATCCGATCTACAACACTCACTTAACACTCAGTTATGACAAACTCGGAAGACCATACATACAAAGATATTAGAGGCACAAATTGTAGATTCCAAAACGGAATATTATAATAGGAATGTGGTGGTAACCAAGAGTAATTGAATTGTTCCTGAAAACTATATCTATAACTGAATCCATAGCACTGTCAGTCAAAGTCCCAAAATCCCAGAACTCACAGAACTCTTACACACACAGAACTGAGTCATACCATCATGGGGAATACAATGGCAGCAGGCGATGTCTTGATGACCCACAGCAGTACAAGACAGCTAAGCTGAGTGATGGTGAACAGGTGAACCTTTCTCAGCGGAACATGACGAAGGTAAATGAAATCTGGCTGGTGCTTGGCAGGCATGCCAAACAACTTCAGACGGTCAAAGAACTGAAAAAGGATGCACTAGGCTTTATATACAGGCAATTCAAGGAATTCTAGGAACTATATGTTAATGTGTCTTATTTAAGTGGACAGTAAAACATACCTGAATGCCTTTTAGAGATGAGACCCCCATGTAGAGAAATACTCCATACAGCACTGGCATAGGGATGAACTGTCAGGACAGGGGAAACATGAACACAGCTGGTTAAACTGTGTATCGTGGGGTAATGTAACTATAACAGTTTTATGTTATATGTGATTACATTTTATTATCTTTATTTACAGTACTGTGAAGAAGGCTCATGTCACCATTAGATTAGATTAGATTATGGCATTATACTACACAATATAATGTCTCTCAATTATCAGTCTCTATTAGATACACAATCATAAAATACAGGAAATCTATGCAGTATTAAAAAAACAAAGATTCACGTATTCTGTAGACTACAAAATCAAGTATTTAGTGTACACTTGAGCAATAGAAGCATCTGGCAGCTTCATCAGAATGCTAGAGTTGACCCTTCTACAGTCTGAAGATGATTAATCAGGAATGGTCTTTTGGAAGGGTAGCAGTCAAGAAACCACATTTTTCAGAAGCCGAACAGGACGAAAAGGTTATTAGGATAAAAGGACATTCTAAAGCTCACAAAAATTGGAATAAATTGGATAAATATCATAATAGTATTATGGTGTAATGAATCCAAGTTAGAAATTTTTGTAACCAATGGTTGACAATATGTTACATCTGACCATTACACGTTGCTACAATAACAAATTTAATGATGGCCAATTTTATGTTGGTAAAGAATGCCATTATTAGTGTAAGTACAGTTCTTTGACATCACACATGTTAACTGAAAAAGATCACAATGGATATGTAAATGTACCTGTAGAGCACCGGTCATGAACACTGAGCAGCCCATGAGCAAGAAAATGACCAGGCCTGTGAGCCTCTGCTCTCTGATACCCAAGAAGCGTGGCTGCTCTCCAGGAGCAGAGCTCTCTGACTCCAGCTTTAGGCTGTTCACATGGGATATTGACAACACAGTTGCTGCCACAAACCATGGGAGCCCCATCACTGAACACACAGCCAGCATCACCCCCACCATCAACAGGTCTAAGTGGTAGCCACAACCTTTCTAGAGAGCCAGAAAACATAAACAAGTTTAACCACCTTGTTTTTTTTGGCATATTTAATATGTAATATATATTCATATAATCATTTAAATTACTCAAAAATTGTTTGGTACCATGATGCGCCTTAAATAAGCTGTAAATGTTGCTTGCCGCTAGCTTCTGGATATTATACGTTATACTTAAACTTTCTCATTCTTGACTTTCGGTTGACATTTATGAGGAAATGAATGTATGAATAGCTGAATTTATTAATAAATTAAAACTTTTCAGCCTGATGAGAATCAACAATTCTTTTTCTCAGGTACTCGTTAGTCTGCTACATCCATGCCAATGCTCTTCCACAAACATACAGTATAATGTGAAGACCAGACTTTGATAGATTTATTTACATTTGCGACATTTAGCAGACGCCTTTATCCAGAGCGACTTACAACTCAAACAGTCTTACAATTCAGGCAATGGTGGGTTAAGGGCCTTGCTTAAGGACCCAACTGTGGAAGCTTTGGCAGAGGTGGGATTTGAACCCTGGACCACCAGGTCGAATCCAGAACCTTAACCGCTAAGCCACCACAGATTTCTGTTCTTTAATAACAACCGTGTGCCTAATCACGCCTAATTTGTCATCACATTGGATGAAAACTCCTGACTCTGTCACCTTCAAATGAACTGCTAATTCTAGAGGATCTGATATATTTGATCACAGACATGTAATATGCGCATGAGCATGCATAAGTTCAGTTTATTTCTGACCTCTTTATCTACATTTAAAACCTCTAATAAAACTTGATGAAGTATCATATTTAAGAAGAAATAGAGAACATTCGAAAGCATAGGGTCATTGTACAGGGCCTGGTCCTAACCCAGAATTCACTTCACTCAGGCAGCAAGATATACCTTGGAGCAGGCACTACCCTATTACAGGTTTCCATAACATTTAATACATTTTAAAATACTATTAAAAATGAACATGCCCACAAATGTTTGCACATACAGACTATGGCTTTCAAATCATCTTAGAAATATAAATGTAACCAGTGTTAAACATTCACATAAGCTCTCTCACCTTTAGTTTATGCTCTTTGCGGTTAATGATAACAGCAGTAATCTGCTGGTCCATGAAGATGAGGATGGTGCAGAGCAAAGCTGGTATTGCTGCTGCCAGCACTGTCCACCAGGGGTTGCGGCCAATCGGGTTTATCAGCCAGCCACGGTCATCTCGTGTTGGCTATCATAAATTGACCAGGTACACTTGTCAAGCTATTATCTTTTGTAATATTTACTACCATGTTTTGAGTTTGTCAAAACCGTTTATACCTTAAATTTGCTTGGAACTTGTAGTTTTTGAGATGGAACCCCAATAGCATAGTCGATCAGGACCAAGAAAACAATAGTGAGGAAGACAGCAAAATCACTGATCATGGATCGCACCTGTACGCACAGGCACAAATACAAACACAAAGACCAAGCCTGAAATTAGACAGGTTGCTTATTGCTATGTACATGTGTAAATGTAAACTAATAACCCACAAGAACAGATTTGACTAATTTAGCTTAAATTTACCCGTGTTGGAAAATATCTGCTGGTCTTGAACTGCTTGAGGAAGGCAGATAGGAAGAAAGTGGAGAAAAACAAGATAGCTGACCAGAAAAGAACGTCAGGTGTGTAGGGTCCATGGTGGCCACAACCAGTCCCAAGAAACTGTCCATGAAGATCTAAACACTCCTAGAAACCATGAACACACACAAACATTATGTTTTTTTCCTTCGATGTGTATTCCATTATCTGATTCCATCATTCATTTATTCATTCATTCACCTGCTTGTCTGTTTAATTTTGTACTAAGTCACAGGAGATCTGGCAGCATAAGATGCAAAGCAGGCACAACCCTAGACAGGGCACCAAACCATTGTAGTGCGCACATGCTCAAAACCTAGGGCCATTTTACCGTAATCATTTAATCTAAAGCATGTCTTTGGACTGTGGGAGGAAGTATCTGGGAGGACATGTGAACTCCAGACAGAGAGGACACACACTGCTACCCACCGAGCCACTGTGCCACTCTTCATTAACTAATTATTTGACTAAAATAGCCAAATGCTTCAAATGTCTGTTAATATACTTAATATATTTAGGGCACTAAATACTCTCTTGAGTAGCAGTACATTTGTAAGGGAAGAACTTTATTCTTAAAAATGCCATGCTTTTTAGAGCAAAGATTCTACACAAAGTTATGTGGCAGTGAGTAGAATCGCTAAGACATTGCGCATGTAGGCATAATACACTGCTCCAAAAAAGTAGGGGATATTTAATTTTTAGAATATCCCCTAGCTTTTGCGAGCAGTATATTACAGTATTTAAAATATATAATAATGAAATTATTCAATTTGAATAATACACAGCATAAATATACAATACATCCTAGACTAGGTTATATCTGTTCTGCGCAATAACATTATAAATAGTATGAAATTAGAGCATGATAACGTGTAGCATTTTACTGGCTAGCTAGATGCTATGATTAATATTAGCATTTAGCATTGCTATAGAGCAGTCTTTTTGAATCCCTTTAAGACTGCATCCAATATGTAAAGTTTTGTTTAGTGTTTGCAGAGTGTTTCAGTGTAGTTTTGTTATAATCCTTATAGCATGCGCACACTTGCGGATATGCTAGCTGAAGAGGTTAGAAGTATCAGAGCTGAGTCAGCTGTTTAAAGAGTATTAGCAGTGATTGCTCTGCATAAGGAAAGGCACCGTGAAACTTGGAACACCATTACCTTTACTGTAAGGTTGCTCCAGGGAACTGCAGATGCTGTAATGTTTTTATTACTCCACATCACCAGGGTCTTGTTACTGGGATTGTCAGGCTCGGCACACTTGCAGCTGAGCATGCACACACACACACACACGTACACACCTCAACATTCAATCTGCATACAGTGTTCCCTCGTTTAATGCGGGGTTTACGTTCCAATACCACCAGCGATCAACGAAAATCCGCGAAGCAGCGACGCTATATTTATTTAAGTATTTCTACACTATTTTAGCCGTAAACCTTGCAGAACGTTTGGGTGGCATCGTAGGGCTTGAATGAATTCAGTCTATAATTAAACTTTCACAAACAGCGAACATAACACCGCAGATAAAAACTTGTCACGTCGGCAAGTAGCGAGTCAGACGGGCGATGCTCTAGTCTTACTTCTCGTTTTTGGTGAGTATTCATCCGCTGAGTAAATACGCTATTGTAGTG
>JAUZST010014094.1:0-10747 GCA_034779995.1 Parotocinclus haroldoi
GGTCATTCCATCAATGAGGAGCCAGGACATTGAAACATCAATATTTGGCCTTATGGGTATTGTTAGATCTCAGGAAAGGATGTACCGGGTGTCCTGATTCTGACGACCTGAGTTGGTGTGCAGGTTTGTAGTTCTGAAGTAAGGAATGTAAATAGCATGGAACAGATTTTTTTTCTATTGAAAACTAGAGCAAGAGTTTTACATTTGCCAGTAGAAGGATTTCAGTAAAGGAGTTACATGAGAAAACTTTGTGAGGTTGTGAACCAGGCGTAGCAGTATTCTAAAAGTTCTGTGGTGACAACGAAGACGGAGAACATGAAGGCAGAATAGCAAAGAAGACGTAGCATCAATTAAGACTCAATTATCTAAGTAGTTTTTATTTTTAGATATTGTGAATTAAAGGAAAATGCGATTTAATACCCTGACTTAGCCATGGTTGTGAACTGGCTCAATCAATTTATTAAAAAGAACCATTGAAACAATAAATCATTTACAAATTGATTCAGGACCACAGACAGTTGAAAAGGATGAGGTATCTTACTGCAGTGTCACTCTGTTCCTTTATTAAACTGTTTTTGAAGAAGAGCACAGCCTGAATGCAGTATCTTCTTGAAGCCCTCGACACAGAGCTTACAGACACTCACTGAAGCTCATGCATGATCACTTACTGTTTTAATAGGAAGAACTAATTCAACAAATGACATTAAACACATCGTTCTAAGCCATGTCTGGATGCACAACCTTCTCTGGCAGTGACTGGAGTGTGGGCAGATGTGCTTTGCAGAAAATAGAAAGAAAACATCTCAATGTCATACAGACACTCCCAGATTTACGATGGAGATATGTTTTGACAAATCCAGCCTACGCTTAATATATTGTAAAGCGAGGATTAAATATATGCTGTAAATATCATAGCATAGCTCATCTTTATCCTGCTTAAAAACGTACATTGACATACACTTGGGCAAAATCAGTAACACAAAAACCTATTTTTTGTTGCCACAAAGCACAAATTGTAAATTAGATCATTGTGAAACGTAGAGTATCTGTTTTGGACACTGCAGCACGGCAGCACCTCATAACCAGACGACTATCATCCATGACTGTCTTGTTAATCCTCTGTAAATACACATCAGTTAAATACATAAATAAATTTAGGACATTTATAATTTAGAAAAGCAGAAATTAAGTTTTCTTTTTTTTTTCTAATTTTAAGTAATCAAATGCTTCATTTTCTCAAGCATGTCCTGTGTTTGAGTCTCAGTGTTCAATAGTCATTCAGCGACCTATCGATGGCTACCTGGCAACTGTGTTACACACTCATGTTACATTTGCAGGTATGCACAGACTGAGAAAACCTATTGAAATCGCAGTATGGCAATATATGCTAGAGAAATCTGATTACTGAGGTCAAATCCAGCTCTCTATTCGAATGTATAAATCTGATTTCTAGAACAGAGGATAAATGAACACTTGAATAATCAGATAACTGCAAAAATTCAGATATGATGGGATTATTAAGCACATGTAAATACATTTAGTGATGTCAACACTGTTTTAAAGATACCCATGATTTGTAGTAATGGTTTGGTTCAAATTAACCACATGGTTATTTTCAACTGTCCGTCATATTGAATCAACAGTCGATTCCTAGGAGAGTGTTATATAACACATCTAAATCCCACCATCTGTTATTTGCAAATTCACAGTAGCCTTGATACTTGATACATCACTGATAAACACTCATTTCAAAAGACTGAGATCATTGGCATGTCAGTGGTATTCAGAAACCTAACTGTAACCGTACTACCCGGTAAGATCTCACATGAAATGCAAAGACATTATTTTGCTCTACACCGTCTGCTAGGTAGAACAGGCTGTGACATCGAAAAGTTAAAAAGCAAAGTTCATTTACTGTAAGACGTTAAGCCAGTGATCTTGGCAAACTAGTAACTAGTCGTCCCACTCCTGTTCTCTTGAGGCTCTTAACCCACACATAAAAAAGCGTGGCAACATTATAGGACGATCTATGATCCAAAAATGCTTACTTTGTAATATCTCTGTATGTAAGAATAAAACACTGCTCACTTAATTTAGGGAATATTTCCAAATCAATAGGAAGACGATCCCACAAGAACTGCTGGACAATCTGATCCTGTTCATGCCCCATCACTGTTACTGTGTTTTGGCAGTCTGGGGTGACCATACACCCTAAAGTCAATGTGGGGTACTTTAATCCAGTTTAGCGTGCTTTTGTTCACCCTCATGAATATATCGCTTACTACGCAATCACCATAATTGAGTTCGTGCCTCATTTGCGTATTTAAACAACTTTCTTTGACTTTTTATTTGCTTTTCTGATCTGTTTAATAAAATGAAATCAAATGCTTCTTTTTTAAATTATTTCATATTCATTTTGGGATATCCCCTAACTTTTGTGAGCAGTGTATTTAACCTATATATGATCTGATAAACTCAGTAAGTCAGGAACCTTTCCAAAAGTGTCCCAGAGACTAAATGTAAAGGCCATTGGGCATTTTTTGGCTCTCCTGAACCAAATTATAGATTATATAGTTGAAGACACTCACAACCGTCTGTATCCATTCACTCCTAATGAAATACCACATTCAGATTATGAATTGTAGTTACAAGTGTGAAATAAGCAATATTGTCTGTGTCATTACACTCCAACTGTTACCAGCCAACAGACATGTGGCATGCCCATGCATAGCCCATTACTCCTGGCAGCTGGGTTTCCATAGCAACAGAGAGGCCAATGTCCAGTATAGTAACTGGAGGACATAAACATGATACGAGATCTGTTTTTAATTGAGACATTTTTAAGTGAGCTGCAGAGAGCTTTGAAATGGATCTAGCGTCTTCCGCTCACCCATGTTTCCAAATGCAGATTTAAGAGCCTTGCGTTGTACATTGTAAGATTGTATCAGTTGTATCAATCAAAAGTCACACCGGATAGGAGCGTCTACCAAAAGACTAAATGTAAACTGGCAGTGTGCAAATAAGTTTAATGATTCAGATAATATAGGTAGTATGTGTGCTATCCTTAGGTAGTGTCTGGAGCATGGGAATTATAGGTCTATAAAAATAGCTTTATACAAGAGCACCTGGAAATCTAAATACAGAGAAATGTAGAAGACTTGCTGAACACTTGGTAATACCAGTAACTAATACCAGGTATAACACTGTAAATGACCATAAAACATGTCACTTCAGAGAAGAACACCTGAGCCAGACATGCTTCAAACATTTATATACACTGCTCACAAAAATAGAGGATATTTCAAAATGACTTTTTGTGAGCAGTGTATTAGTCAAAGGTTTCAACTCCTGGATTTATTAACATGGATGTAAGCATGGTTTTCTAGGTTATTGGTTTAATATAAAGATTGCTTTAATATTATAAAGTACACACTAATGATTCTTAGAGATAGACAGATTGAACTTCATTGTCATTGCACAGTACAAATGCATGGCAACTAAGTGCTTTTAGCATCTACCATAAGCGCATCAGTAACATTGTGCAAACAGAGCACAGAGTGCAAATATAGAACAGGATAAGGTAATACTTATTGGGACTGAAAGTGCAGGTCTACAGAATATATCAGGAATATGAACTGTTCACAAAAAATAGATAGATATTTTATCAAAATAAAACATTTCCCCAATATTTGTGAGCAGTAAAAAAGGTATATGTGGGATATAATATAGAACTGTATACAGAATAAATAAGTACAGTGATTTTGTTTTCACATATAGTGTTACTTTAATAGAGTTCAGTGTAGAGTAGTGGATAGATGTTTAGTAAGGTAAAGAGTTCAACAGAGATACAGATAATGGGAAGAAGACGTTCCCAAGGCTATTGCTTTTGATTTTTTAATATGCAAGTGTGTGGTTTTTTTGTTGTTGTTGTTTTTTTCTTTTCAGTGCAACCTAACCAATGGAAACCAGACTTGTTTCAGTTAGGCAAAGTCACTATAAGTGGCCGAAACAAATACACAAGAAACAGAAAAGTGGACTGAAAAAAATGCACAAACACACCATGTCTTTTGAAGGATTAAATAGGTTTTGGGAGGTTACAGTACACTCAGTGCTTAATTTGTTATACATGAGGTAATGGAACACTAACAATGGAACACAGCAAGGGAGTGAAAACATCTCAGAACATGTAGACAAACAGTGCTCTAACAGCTCCACTTACTAGAGTAGCCTTCAAAATAGAATATCAGTAATAATGAAAAAAGACTTACTATATCTCACTATGTATAAGTTGTCTTTTTTTGGGCCATTTCCAAAAATCCTATTTATTTTAGGCCTAGTTGGATATCACATGCTATGATGATTACCTGTGAATGAAGGAGAAGGATCATTCCTTTAGCTGGTGTCTTAGCCAGGGTGCATTAATGCTGTGTCCTGTAATCTCTGAGGATGACCCTGCCTAGGGTATCACAATTACAACGTTAAAATAAATAAATACATAATTTATGTTTAATACAAAATATTAAAAAGTAATATATAGACAAGAGCAATGCAGACAGAGTCACTGAATATTGTACATTACCTCTGCGTAGACTAGATACCCTATTTAAATTGGAATTGGTAATTAGAACCTTAAACACAAACTATAGTTCATTGCCATACCATCTTTATCTTTAGCATCAGGTATCATATTGCATTTGTTCATGTTAGTAGTACTAGTAGTAGTCGTCTTCTTAATTATGCAAAACAACACATTGTTCTACAAAAGAAAAAGAGTGCAATTAGTTTGAATTTTCTGTAATCAATAATTGATCACTTTTTACATGGACTGATTTATGATGGTTTTTAAAGCCCACAGTGCACATTCACAATCCTGTTAGAGCCAATATCTTTGACTTAATGAATTCTATTCTTTATGGAACTGACAATTCCACTGATGCATATTTGGGCTAATTACACTCAGGAACCTTCCCAAAGCCATCCCAGAGACTACATTTAAAGACGGTTGAGTTAAAGACACCCAAAACATGTTGCATCTTTACACTTCCAATGAAACACCACATAACGATTTTGATTTGTACGTACAAGTGTGAAGTAAGCAATGTTGTAAGTGTTTTTACACTGTTACCAGCCAATACACACATGGCATATAGATGCACAGTCCTGTCAGATGGGTTTCCATAGCAATGTCCGGCATAGTCACTGGAGGTAATAAATGCTATGAGATCTGTGTTGCTTTTAATTAAGCAGCAGAGGGCTTCTAAATTGACTTGAATCCCATATCCCATTTCCACTGCAGGCTGCCAGTGATGAAGCTGGAGATCATTTGAGGGATATAGCAAGCCTGATTTAGGAACTCACCGATGTTTCCACACGTAAATTTAAAAGTAACTCGGGTTGTAACTTCTAAGGTTGTAGGCCTATCAATTGTAAGTCACACCGGATAACAGTGTCTACCAAATGACTAAACGTAAACGTATACACACAGTCTACTAAACCATACTGTGCAATATTATAGGGCCAGATCGATCTATGGTTCAAACATGCTTTCTTACCAATGTCTCTGTATTCCAGAAGAATATGTACTCCATATAGGTACTCAAAAGTAGGTTGTTCCTCTCTGGCAGCTAGACGGGAAACAAAACGGGACAAATTTTTGTTTATAAATCACTCTTCAGTCATATGCTCACTTATCTATGATTTTTATAAATAAAAGGAACTATAAGACTTGTTCTAAGGAATGGATTAAATAACATGTACCGACAATTTTTACGTAACTGGGAAAATCTGCTCGTCTCTGCTCGCCCTCACTTTAAAATTTTCACATCAATTTCTTATTTTTATTATTATTATTTTATTATTATTATTATTATTATTATTATTATTATTATTATTATTAGTGCAGCCTAACATATACAGTATATTGCTATATATAGTATTACTATAAGTAATAAGAAAGTAATATATAGTGCAATATATAGTATATTTTATATGATTGTTGTTTTGTTGTCTTGTTTTGTTTTAATAGTTTTATATTATTTATTGCATTTTAATTAATCTTATCCCAGTCCAACCCATGTTACATTTTGATTCTATTTTATTCTTTTTAACTAAATTTAATTTTATTGTGTGTTTATTTTTATTTTTGTTTTATAATACCCATATTTTATTGCTTAGTTCCTAGTTAAATTCAACTCTTTTTTTTGTTCTTTTTACTTAAGCACTTATGTTTATTATGCTAATCTTTGTCTCCATTCTCCCTCTTTCTTATTCGGTGAATATGTTGAATTAGGTCGAGTAATATAAATTGATCTCAGTACGTCAGGAGCCATCAAAAGTCCTCCTAAGTCATCCCAGAGATGAAAAACCATTGACCATGTTGGCAAAGCTCTTTTGAACTTTAAACTCGAAATATTGTACATTGTAGAGTTAAAGACAACCACATCCCTCTTTATCCATGCATTTCTAATGGAACATCACTTTCAGAATATGAATTGTATTTACGAGTGTGAAATAAGCAATATTGTATGTGCCATTACACTCCAGCTGTTACCAATCAGCGGACATGTGGCATGCCCATGCTTAGCCCAGTACTCCCATCAGCTGGGTTTCTGTAGCAATGACGAGGCCAGTGTCCAATACAGGCACTGGGAGACATAAACGTGATCTGAAATCTGTTTTTAATTGACGTGCTTTTAATTAAACTACAGAGAGGGCTTCTAAATTGACTTGGATACAATATCGCCTTTTCCACTGGCTTGCTGCCGACGATGGAGCTGGAGATCATTCAGCAAACCAGTAAGCTTGATTTAGGAATTCACCCATGTTTCCACTGGTTTAAAAGCCACACTATTATATAATTTGCTGGGAAAGATATGCCAAGCTGCCACTGTTAAGCCCTTGAGCAGGACGCTTAATCATCCAATACTCATCTTAATTGTAGATCACTGAAAATATTTTAGATTTTCTGCCTTCAGCATTTCATCACAAGCAGCAGAGAGCAAATTCCAGTCTGTCTCAGATTTATATATATATATATATATATATAGTCTAAAAACGAATTAAACGATTAATATGTGGTGCAGTCCTTGAGACTTGCTTTTGACTTTTTTGTTGTCCCTTTTTCTAACCACAATGGGAATTACTGCAGAATTGCTTTTAGTAAAATATGGACATTATGGACATTTTCTGAGCTATTCTACAATATTATAAATTCTACTTTCTCTCTTGCTAGTTAAAAGCAGCTATCATGTCAAGACATATTTATTTATATAGCACTTTTTACAATGGAATATTGCCTCAAAGCAGCTTTATTATATTATATATTATATTATATATGCAATATTATATCATTTTAAAAGGCCAATCCCAAATTGAGCAAGCCTAGGTCGACAGTGAAAATGGAAAAACTAATCTAAATGTTGTAAGGAAGAAACCTTGGAAGGACCAAGACTCAAAATGGGACCCATCGTCCTTGGGTGGCCTAGATGTTGACTGAAATAGTTATGTTTGTATTAATAGTAAAAGAAATAAAATACTGTCAAAGATCTGCATATTGGCAAATATTTCTTTCGATACTGCCAAACTGCTTCATTCTACAGTGTAGCTAAAAAACTGTTGTTCTGAACTTTTATCAAATAAAGAAATCTGTAGAGAATATTACGCGATAAAATATTTGTTTGATTCAAGTCTATAAAATCCTTTAAACGATTTTTTTATTTATTTACAATAAGAAATGCAGTGATAAAAATGTATATGATTCTTGTTGTTGCAGTACGAAGACCTTTTGAATCCAACTATCAGAAAACATACTATAAGGTTTTTATGTAACAATCATAACTGGCTTACCAACCTACATATCGCAAGCTTTGGCTTGTTGTGTGTACAGTACACAGTGTTTACAATGGGCTATGATTCTCACATTCTCCAGATGGTTTCCCAGCATGCCCGCTGAACCTCACAAGTGGCGCACCGTTTCATTCTTACTCTCTCAGCCTCCTTTAGAAAACACCTGCAGGCATGAAAATGCAAAAATCCAAATGTCATTCATTACTGTACTACGATGCAGGTCCCTTTAGCCATCGCTTAATTCCCTTTTAATGATTTACTTGTGTTTTGTGGAAGAAAGAATAGGCTTATTGGGCCTGAAGGTCATGATGAATCATTTCTTAGAATGGTGATATAGTCTTATCTGTAAGTTAAGGGATGTCTTTATTCAGCTTCTTGTTCTGAAATGCTCTCTCTCTCTCTGTCTTTCTCTCTGTCTTTTAAAATACAACCCCAATTTCAAGTTGTGGCAATGATTTCCAAAGACAATGTAAAATGTGGACTCATCAGACCACAGGACACTTTTTCCACTTTGCGTCAGTCCAGCTCGGACATTGGTAGAGTTTGTAGATGATGGAGCGACAAACTGTGTTCACTGACAATGGTTTTCTGAAGTTTTCCTAAGCTCATGTGGTAACATTTGTTATAGAGTGATGTTTGTTTGTTTGTAATGCAGTGACCCCTGAGGGGTCGAGGGTTACATGCATTCAATGCTTGTTTATGGCCTTGTCGCTTACTTGCAGAGATTTCTTCAGATTCTGTGAATCTTTTGACATATAATATTATGGATTGTAGATGAAATCCTTAAATTCCTTGCAATTGCCTGATGAGAAGTGGCCAACTATAACCAATCATGACACTCATCTGTGTAATGTTCAGGCGTTTTTTAACTTTTCCAGTCTTTTGTTGCCCCTGTTCCAACTCTTTTGGGACGTGTTGAAGACATCACATTTCAAATTAGTGAATATTTGCAAAAGAAAAAGGTTTATCAGTTTGAACATCAACTATCTTATCTCTCTAGTGCATTCAATGGAACATGGGTTGAAAAGGATTTGCAAATCATCGTGTTCTGTTTCTATTTATGTTTTACATGACATCCCAACTTCATTGGAATTGGAGTTGCACTTAATACTTAGTGGGACTTCACCTTACGCTTCAGCTATAGCAGCATCTAACAGCTTCATCTTGATATATGTTGACCTAACTACAGCCCAAAGAAGCGTGATGTGTAGAGTTAGTTGGTGCTATGCTCCTTGAAAGCACTGGGATGATGATTTGGCTGGATCACGGGACAGTTGCAGATTACTTTCTTAAATGAAAAGCAGAAGGGAATCTACATCTTTGCAGCGCAGCACACCAGAGTCCAATGCTTTTGTGTTTAATAGCCTCTTACAGTTCCCTGCTCTCTTCTGAAAAACCTGCTCACATCATAAACGATTCCCACGCCATAAATGTGTTTGTGTGTGTTTAAGACAGAGAGACTTCACTTATCTTAAATTAAATGGACTAACAATGGCAACTTAGTGGAGGTGGGATTTGAACTATTTGTTTACAGCTCCTCTAGTCATTATAGCTATGCAATACAGTGTGCCTACAAAAGAGCAAAAATAGCCACAAGTATGATATACTGGCTGCTGAACCTGGGCAAGTTAACATGCTTTTACACCTTCCTTTCAATTTTTAGATTTACATTGAAAGCCTTTGAAATGATATCCATGGTCTGTCAACACCATGCTGAGGATTTCCGTGCCTAAGCTTCTAATGTTTCCAAGAAAGTGCAGAGCATTGCCGTGTCCAAGAAAGTGCAGTGCATCGCCGTGTTGGCCGCTGTTCTCCCTCAGATCACCTTCCTGTCTTTTTGAAATCCATAAAGATCCATTAAGGATCACTGCTGCATGTCAGTCTGAAAAGCAGTGTGTGTGGGGACAGGAATACAGAGAAGCAGGGTCCAACTGGTAGACATGTTTCAGGATCGTGGCTTAAATAGATTTGTGACTTGCTTTTGCTCACCGAATCCAAGCGTTCAGTCCTGACCGACCTGCTTTCTGCAGATAAGTGAGCTTGGGAGAGTACAGTTACCACAGGTATTTGTTGTGCCCTGTTCCTGGACTGCTATCTTTTTATCCTGAACTGGGTTTCATTAAATATTAAAGTCAGGTAAACCTTTTCTATGAGGGGTGAAGCTATTTTTACTCTGCTTTTAAACTGCCAATACATTTCCTGCTTTGTGATGCACTGGCAAGTCAGCACATCCTAGGGCAGACTGTGATATATGAGCCTGACCTGGATAAGGTCAGTACATGCAAAACAATCCGTTGGCTACGTTTTCCTTGCAAACCAATTGTTAAATTGGGTTCCATGCTATGTTATATAACTTTAATTTAACCTCCCCTACCGTTTTAGCTGAGCTGGGACATATAAAGGTGGATAAATACAGTATACATTAAATTTAGAGGTTTTTTAAAAATAAATGCAGCCTATAATTCCAAACTTTCTCTAAAAGAGTAGAATACATTGTATTTGCTATAGCTAACACACTGTGTAATCGATCGAGGTGCAACACGGAAGAGGCAGTATAAGTAATTGTTATTCTTCAAAAATGTCTTCACATGTATTTAAGATGTGGCAAAGCTACAGTGGAGCATATTGTTCCAAACCTGTTTCTAGTAATTTCTTAAATTTACTTTTAAGGGACTAAAGATTTGTTGTTTAAACAGTATGAACAGTTTTTGTTTTGTTAATTTAGAATAATCACGATTTCTTCAGTGGCACACCACAACTCCAATTACCTAGGTTCGGTCAATGCCTCTGGACACTGGACACAAAATGAGGTGATATATGAGTTTATGTTTGGTGTGTGTGTGTGTGTGTGTGTGTGTGTGTGTGTGTGTGTGTGTGTGTGTGTGTGTGTGTGTGTGTGTGT
>JAUZST010014095.1:0-10747 GCA_034779995.1 Parotocinclus haroldoi
TTATTAAACATATTTAAAATATATAAGATATATTTTTTCAGCATTTGTGTTTAAAATATGATAGCCCCACCTGTTCTTTTCCAGATATACTGTGACATTTTTCCCATCAAATTCCAAGGAATATTCAAGAGTGTCAGCATATTTCTGTTTGGTACATTAGATATTTTATCACTTCATCAATAATTGACTAAACAATCAAAAGATTTTCAAAATATCATAAAAACATAAAAGTGGACATGAACTTGATTTTTAAATATGCAGTCATTTATAAAATGCACCAGTACAGTTTCTCAACTTTTAATACAACACAAATTATTTTTAAACACAATAACTTACGTCACCACATAATAACACTGAGCGCTGACTGATTAATAATAATACATATTTTATTATTAAATATTGCTCACATATCACTTATATACATGAGATGAGGTTGATATTATAATGGTTATAATTTCAAGACATAACCAAGTTTTAAACCTTTTACACATCTCTCATATAAACCGAATCCACCTTAGCATGATTTTCTTCAACATTTATGAAATAATTTGTCACTGCAACATTTTTGTATAACGCAATACCTTGTATAGTGTTTTCTAAAAGCATAGCAAAATAAAGGGTATTTTAAATAGTTTTTACTGATGATTATAGAATTTCCTGTCATTGGAATAATTTAGATTCTTGATCTAAAGTCAAGCTATTTTATTTTTATTCTTACACAAAGTTTATTTGCATATGAGGTCAGGGCTTGGGATGGCTAGTGAAAACACATATGTAACAACACACCTTTTGGGGAGAGTCACTCCTTTTTATTCTCCTTTGTACTGCCTGCAGCTGAACAACCTCATAGCGAAGAACATGGGGTAGAGGTGCATGCGCAGCAGCCCAAAACTCTGTACAACCAAAGATGTTACTGTTTGGCATGTCATTTATAATAACAGGTAATGTAACCGAATTATTAAAATAAGATATATTTAAGATTTGTATTTAATACACTTGAATCTATGATACAGTACTGGTTCAGGTTATTAATGGCTGTGAGTTCAAATCTTAACCAATGTTGGCCTCTTGAGCAAAAACCATAACATTTAACAACTAAGCTTATTTATAAGAAGCTCAGATAAAGTGCATCGTTGGAAGTTTGGACTCCAAGTTTGGACACCCCTAGTTAAATGAAATGGTTTGTTGAAGGCTTACAAAGATCTGGGCAACTGTTGTTTTAATTCAAAAACTTAACTGACACGTTAATGGACTTTTGTAGGAAATAGGACATTTGCAAATTTGGATTATTTCAAAGGGAACATAAATTTGAAAAAAAAAAAACATGTTTCATTTGTATATGCCCTTCAGAATACCCAAACCTATAAACCTTCAGCCAGCATCATATATAAGCTAAAATAGGTCACGTTTGATTCCTCACAAATCACTATAATGACACTTTGATTCTTCAACAATTTTAGTGGCTCCTTAGACACCTGAAGAACTGACACAATGAAACATCACTTCTACTTGAGTATCTATGTTTTGTTGACAGTGATTTTGGTGTCAAATACCATGGCACCATTAAAACAGATCCATGATTCTGTAATCAAAAGTACTTCTCAACAAGACTTCTATTGACTCATTTTTAAACGGTCTTGTCCACCAAATCATTTCAGATATAATGTAATATTTAAAGATCATAATTAAGTGTACTCACCCCAAACATAAATGTAAGAAAACAGAGATATAAATAATCCAGTGTGTCGCATGGCTGTGCTCTGCACAATGAGAAACTCCTGGACTTGTTCTCAGTCTGAAGGCTGAAGCACTAGTTCCTCCTCTGTGAGAATGTGCTGAGAATGAGCATGAAGCTTGAGTGACCTCTCCATCCGGGAAGAGTCACTTACTCATCCACCCATAGCTCAGTCAGCACTATTTTTCTTACGACTTCAAATGGGATTTCCCCTATCAGTACACGCCATCTGCAGGACTTCGGTCTCCAGTATAACAATATGCGGTAAGCTACATCCTTCTATACAGACTACAATAACATTACCTACTATGTTAAAGAAATGACAGTTCATGCAATTAAATATTTAAATACACATGAAACTTAACAAGAAACTGTACAGCTCGCTACTTCATTACATGCGAATTTAATTTCTTTTTCCATACTGTCGATTCTTTGCAATGGACTACCACTGCGGACATGCATATAACCATGAGGCCTTTGCTGCCCCATTGAGGACAAACATGGAGCTACACATTCGATATCAATGCACTGCAACTGGAGTATACTTCATCATCACCGATTGTAATCTCAAATATTCTATTGTGAGCGAAATTCATTCTGTTCAAGATCATTTCTTTACGTTAATGGGAAACGGTTTTATTCAGTAATAAGCATTTAAAATACTACAACACGAATTCAAAGCTATGACAAAGCTAAGCTATCTTACATATACAAAATGATCAGACAGACTGATGTAAACGGACTGTTTTGGTGGTGGTGGGGGCATTGGTCAAACAAAGAAACATTTTGAACAGATAAGTCATTGAAAAGGTCATTTTAAAAGCTATATCAACTATATAGGGCTGCATTGATTATGTCATGTTTAATTAATTATTAATATGGAAATGTACCCTAGTACAACAGGTTTCTGGGAATCGCAGACAGTTGTTGCTCATTACGTTTGAAAAGGTGACAAACCCATTTAAATAGTAGGCACTCCACAAAGTCATACCAGTAGAATAAAACCTACAGAACACTAAACAACAATATTGTGCATGTTGTTGTTGCAAGGCGAAAGTCACTAATCTCCAAAAAGAACATTGTCACCCACCTATAGTTTGGGTACAGCTCGTCTTGTCGAAAAAACAATTAATTCTGAATTATATCAGTAAATTCTGAAGGACGTTCCTGAACAAAAGTTTTCTAAAATGTATAAAAAAGAAACTAAGGTTTACAATGAGGTTACAGTTTTGGAAGGGCCAGGTCCTAACCCTAATTCCAGAGGAAGCAGAGGAAACACCTACAACCCGTCTGTGGATCCGGACGTTAATCGGGATTGTTTAGGACCTGGGAGACACCGCGAGATCTGGCTGCGCTGACGTTTGAGTGATGATTAAGGAAGTCAGTACAAGTGAGTGGATGTTTGTGGAGATGGTAGTGGAGTTTTAACAGATACTGCGAGGGCTCCAAATACTCCGAATTAATCCGCTATGTTACACAGTCATCTGACCCAGCTGTTGGTGGGAAGTGATGGACCGAGAACCGATATGCATATTCGTGCAGTACCTCTAATCGAAAGCTGTAAGGATGAGCAGTGTGTGAGAGGGAACGATGGAATAAAGAAAAACATCTCACCATTTACATTTACACCACAGATCATCCGATTAGATAAGGAACATGACATATTTGAGGTATGAACCTTTCTGTTTAATCTAAACCAGAGCACTGTGCTATAATAACAGTAGTACAACAGTGTTGGAGCTGTGTAACCAACACGGTTGGATTTAAATAAACATGACAAAAAAACAGTCCTCCCTGTAAAACAGATATGACTTTTTTAACTTCATGCCGTGGGCAGCACGCTGGCTCGGTGGGTAGCACCGCTGCTTCACAGCCAGAAGGTCCTGGGTTCATTCCCAGGGTGGAGCGGCTTTCTGTGTGGAGTCTGCATGTCCTCCCCGTGTCTGCGTGGGTTTACTCCAGTTTCCTCCCACATCCTAAAAGACGTGCATGTTAGGTGAATTGGTGTCTCTAAATTGTCATTGACTTATATGTGTGTGCGTATGACTAATCTTGAAATTAACTTGTGTATTGATGTTACCTTGTGCATGTCGTTGGATGGTCACTGATGGTGATAAGCGACGTTAAATAAGCCAAATAAACAAGCTTCATGCCGTTACTTAGAAATTACATCCAAGCCGAACCCTGGCAACAGTCCTGGGGGGGTGATATGATCAATATCACAATACAATTTTACTAGTACCCACATAACCTGGGTACATTTAGTTGTAATAAGAAACCTCTACCAACCACTGATTTCATTCCCCATACTTTTGTTTATTTAATACTGTATTTTGTAAATGCGAGAGTCTTAAGATGTGATTGTATGGAGTTTTCCACTGGCCTTGCTTTGTTGGCGTTTGGTTAGCAAAAGCTAAGCTCAACTAAATTGTGATTGTAATAACCCTGCTAAAAATAAAAAGGCCATCTTATGTTGTGTTTTGGGGACTTGTGTGCTGCCAGATAGCATGACTATGGATTTTGCCGTTGCTGGATTTTTCATGTCCTCTCATATCCAGGTGGGGCATGCATATGGCAATGAGAGCAGCAGGATTAAAACCTCCAACCTTCAGATTAGTAGTCAAGAGCATTAAGTCAACAATGTTCCGCAAATTGTGCTTTGTCTTTATTAAAATGAGATTTATTTTACCATTTTGATGTCACCATGTTAACCATCATCCACATGTTTGAGATGGCATTGCTGTGTCGAGTGGTTACGAGATGATTCTGGTTGCGAAAGACATTGACAAGGACCATAATGCAAACTGAAAGAGAAGTACCAGAGAAGAGCCTCAACTCCTATAGCACCAGAAAATGTGTGTGCTGTATCTATGAACCTGAATAAACTGAGCATATGCCATGATCAGGCCATATTCTGAGCCACAGAGGCATCTGGAACATGATGGCCATAGTTCTCTGTTCAAGCTGTGATAGGATAATGGGTTTCATGGTGCACTCATGTTAACCTTTAAATTGAACCACACAAAAAACAACAAAATAACTAATAAACAGGTCAAACCTTGCCAGCATACCCTTAATAATGTTCTCAATTACAGGTGTACGCCACAAAATATCTGTTCGAACAACGTCTGTTCTCATCCATGTCCATGTGCACCTATATGTTTATCCATAATTTTAGGGTTATTCACCTACTTAACCCGTATATGACATAAACATTAGCTGTTGTGATGCATCAGTTGTAATGAGATACATATCGGTACAGCCTATCTTGCAGAAAGTTTTATTAAACACATGCAGCGTTAGCAAGAGCAGACTGAATGCTAAACAACATTTGCCAGGTTTTGCTAGCCTTTTAAGCACATAGGTGATGAGCAGGTTTTACCACTCAGGTGAATTAGGTGTGTTGGATCTGTAAGAACCGTACATAGATCACAGGACAGTTTGGGATTAGTTTATATTTAAGTTTTATTAGAACTCATTTGTTCAACAATTGTTTTTTAGTCAATATTTCATAGTTGGAATCTGAAATTACATATAAATACACATTCAGCAAGAACTGTACTCAAAAATTTGAAGAGATATGCTGTATGATACATTACAGCTCCAAAATACATGCATTGGTTAAACAGGAAGAAGTGTGGTAACCTTTATAAATTGGCCAGTGTCTATGCAAATACAAACCTGAAAATTTCACATCCATTTTTAAATAGTAAGAAACGTTTAAACGAGCACAAACGTTTATTTTACACACAGTGATGAGGATGGTTGGTGAAGTTAAAACAAAAATGGTATTTACAAACTATTTTACTACTTTAATAACAACTCTAACACGCACACAGATGTGAAAATTAAAATCACCAGATATTTAACATTGTTCAGGTAGGATTTATTGATCAGATTAACTTCCACATGAACACCCCATCCTAGGGTTTCCCAGAAGAACTTTACATAGAGCAGTACACTCCCTCCACTCGTTTGTCATCTTCCACAGTCCATCAAGGTATAATCACATCCCCAGACAAATGATGAACACATACCAGACTATCCACATGATGAAAAATAAAACTGTTTTAGTATTTTCTGCAAATATAATAATAATAATTATTATTATTATTATTATTACATGTTTAGATTTTTAAATGTGGTAATTATGATGCCTTGTTGAAAAGAGTTTAAATGACTTATTTGTAAGCAATGTTTAAGCCAAACATTGAATGAGATATTGCTCTTCTTGAAGAAAGCTGTTTAGTGAAATGATGATGTATATTCCAGTTTGTTACTATCCTAAGTCTAAATTCTAACTACTTTCTGTAACAGGATGGTGATGTGCACCGGCATTTGTACTTGCAGGATCTTTTGACTATTGCAGATGATTGTAACCCAGAACTGAAGTGAGTATTATACATTAGTTATAGAACTGTTTAGCATCATTACATTAGTTTAGTATAAATGTATTCCTGTGGGAAACAAAGTACATGAATGGACAGTATTAATTCAGTTTTTTCTTGTAATTTATTTTACTACATTTTCATGAAATTCAAAAATGAGAAATGAAATGAAAATTAAATTCAAACCATATTTAGTTTTAATATGAGAATGTATCTTCTAAGGATAATTCAAAACACATCAGTAAGTACATTTGGATGAGAGTGTCTAATAAATGCTGAATGAACCATATATGTTAAGAAGGGTAGCTAAAATGTAACATTGCAACAGCAAATTATTGTTGTTTCTTATTTCTTCAATACGTTTTGAAACTTTTGTTGCAGCAATAACCACATGATACAATAACCTCCTATTGAAAGAGAACAAATGTAGTTTGTCAAACATGAGCTTTATATGTGCATGTGCATGCGTGTGTGCATGCATGCGTGTGCGTGTGCGGGTCTGTGTGCGCACGCCCGCATGCGGTTGTGGTTGTGTATGGCTTAATATAACATTTTAAAGCCATTTGTCCAATTGAATATTAAAGAAAACTAGAATAGAATGTGCATTAAAGCACAAGAGGAAATGGGTATAATGAACTTAAATATCCAGTAGGACAGATGGATTTCACCCTTTCATTTAGAGCCATACATAAATGTACAAGCCTCACTGGTAGCGAATGAAGTAAGGGCTTGTTTGTTTTAAACAGAAGGAAACTTCTCAAAATGTACTAGACACTTGCAGTTTTCGTTTGCCCCTCATGGATGCAGAACTTTACTTTATGATTCCTGCTTGGCCCCTCAAAGGGCCAGACTTCTTAATTGAAAAAAAAAGTTCCTTGTAAAGAAAATTAATTTACAACATTTACATTTCGAACTGCTAAATTAAGAAGATGTGTTGTTACGGAAAAATGCTTTATACTAGGCAGTGCAAGGGATACAGGAAAGGAAATATAGGAAGGCTACTGCAACCATTTGTGCTTTCCCTGATTTAATACCTACCACCCACCACTGATAAATGTACATGTGTTGCTTTTCCTAAAAGCACTGTGTACATTAAAGTGTAATTTGTCATTGTTTCTTGTATTGACAGTACTGCGTCTGCACATTGTAAAACGTCAGTGAAAGATCTCGTCATGGTAACACTGAGAAAGCGTTATCTGAGAGATAAGGAGAATTACAATACAATATTAATGCAGGAAGCTGTACCTCAGTTGGGCTGTTTGATGTAGATAAGTTCAGCCTGTTGTAGATTTGATCCTTCTTTTTCCTTTTTTTCAGCATTTCCGAGTTCCAGTGTCACATTGCTGGCTGTAGACAGCTATTTGACACTCTGGAAGGATACGAGCACCACTACAATTCACTCCATCGTCATGTGTGCTCCATCTGCAAGCGCTCATTTCCATCAAACCGTCTGCTGGATATACACATACTGGAGTGGCATGACTCCCTGTTTCAGGTCATGGCAGAGAAACAGTGCATGGTAAGGTCTCCACAGTAGGCATGACTGAAGTTACCTTGCACAGTGAAATCAATGCTTCCAAATACAGCTAGCATGCCGTGCTACAAAATGACCAAAGTTTAAATCTCAGTTAAACTGCACAGTGAGACTTTGTTATGAAGGTTTTGTTTTTCATTACTTGGAAATTTACATGACTTACAGCAAACTAATCCATCTATAGCAAACTAACATCCCAGCCCTTGCAGTCCTTACAGTTGTAAAAGAGAATAAACTTTCTAAGTTGTATGTAATTCAACTGTAAATCAGATGAAGTGTGAACACTACCGCATAGTAACACACAGAAAGTAATTCTTATCCTCTTCTAATACAAGGAGCAACTTTTTTTAGTAAGCAGTGCCCATATCCAACAGCAGGTCATTTCTATTGCTATTCTTAGCAGATCCAGTCAGTTTTACAATAATTATTTGTGTAACTCAGGCTTATGGCAGATAGTGTGGCTGTCTACAGCATTTTTGTGTGTAAAAACATTAAAAACATTGTTTATCTCTTGGTCCTATTTCCTCTCTTGATGCATGCTTTGTTTAGGAAATATTTAATTGTGTTTTATTTTATCTGAAGGTCCTTTTTAAAAGAACTTGATTTTGCCCCCGTGCAAAAAAAGCACGTCCCAACTTTAAACCGCGCTGTAGTTAAACTGCCCAATTGAATTCCACTTTTCAGTATCAGTGCTTGGTTGAGGGATGTGGATTGAAATTCCGAACCAGCAAAGAAAGGAAAGATCACTTGATCACTGCTCATAGCTATCCATCAGACTTCAGATTTGACAAAGCAAAGAAGACCAAAAGGTATGACGTTAGTGAACGATTGAATTTAACCGACAGTTTTGAAATGCATCCCGATTAAATGTTGTGTCACGTTTTAAAATTTGGCTTGTGTAATAGCAATTTTTTTAAATCCACCTTTCAGGGAAACTAAAGAACAAAGGAATCCTGAGCAGAAAGAAATTTGTCTGACAGTCCCTGGCAATGTAGTTATTCAACACAGTGAAGCAGAAAATTGTGAGTCGATGGACTTCTCTCTGACCCAAGAGTTCGAGAGCCAAGAGGTTAAGCTTCCTAGCCAACAAAAGCCACATTATTCATACAAGTAGGCATTTCTCTAATTTTCTGTTTAAACCCCATTTTATGTTGTAGGGCGATATTATATCTTTAAATGTCAATTTGCTTTTTGCAGGGTCCCCAAATCTATTTGCTTTGGTCAAGGTTCAGTCAGAGGCTTCAGAGGTGGAAGGAAAAAGAAGTAAAACCAAACTTGTATTTTTTTTTAACATTGTGTCTATTTGATCTTGTATATGTGATTTTAGAAGGTCATATTTTACAATAAAAATACAACAATCACAATTTCCTTCAGTTATTTTCTTTACAAGCTACCAATGTCTTTTGTCAATTGCTGACTCCAAACTTTTTAAAAATCAGTATCACTTAAATTATTTGTCATAAACACAACGGGACATTTTAATTAGGCTGGCACTGGGGGAAACTTTTGTAATAATTAGCACGTGTATGTATTCTGTCATGTTTATACTTATACTATTTTATCGTTACAGTTTAAAGTTTAACAGCTATTAAGCAACTCCAAAAAGAAAGAGAAATGCCTGAATTTTTACGGCGTTGTTTAAGTGTGAAGAAAGATTTAGCAAACAACACTAAGCTACGTTTAACTGTCACATGCTAATCAGCGCCATGACACGTTCGATTTAGAAGTGTAACTTCTGGCACTTTTTGACCTGCGACGTCAGAAGTATTTTATGTCATGGTGGTATTATATTTAACTTGTGGGGAAAAAATACAATAATGATAATAAATCCATGTGCAGTTTTCTCACGAACGTCCTGAAATGCTGCCATGAACCCCAAGGCTGGGAAACCCTGGATTAATGTAAGTCTTCTACACCAGTAAATGTAATACAGTAGTGTCACAAATGTGTTTTTTATAATATGTAGAAAACATTTGGTACTAAATTGTTTACACGTGCTTTTATGCCTTACCAATATTTGCATGGATGCCACGCTGTAACAGAAACCAAAGCAAGACTTTTAAAATTGGCTTTCTGATGCAATGTATTTATTGAATATATTTTCACTCCTGTTATTTTACTGAACTTGAGTCGCTCTGGTATTTAATCTTTTTTGTCCGCACTGACGGACTAACTGAAAGTCCATCCTTATAGATTACACAATAATGATTACTTGTTGCGCATGTACCCTTTTGTTTGTAACTACACTGGATAATGACAGCGCGTTAAATAATTGTTAGAGTCTAATGTAAAGAGCACGAACGACTTTTTAAAAAACCTATTAAATTATAAAAGTGTAATTATAATTTCGAATATAATATCCGCCGAGCTGCGGTTTTCTTTCTTTCTTTTTTATTAAAAAGCTTTCAGAAATGTAACCCCGGGTAATACGTGACACACTCATCTTTAAAATGTATATTTAATACAAAAGATTATTTTTTCTGTTTTTATGTACATATATATACAATAATTTACAGGCGTAAATGTAAACACAACGTATATAAATATCAGCAATTCTATTTGTAATTTGAAATGTGGTTGGAACATAGTAATGGGCTAAAATATACGCTTATTTACAATTTTTTTTAAATCTAGAGGGTAATTTTGCAATCTATTATACTATAGAATGGTACATGTAGCACGGTGGCTAAACGAAAACCAATAAAAAAATCTTGAAACTGTTGAACCAGCGGCTCTGAGAAAAGCGAGTAACAAGGAGCGCAGCTACACACACACACACACACACACACACACACACACACACACACACACACACACACACACCAAACAACACAAAATCGCAACCGTTGTAATATAATGACATCCTACCTGGTAATGTTTTTCTTTATATAAAATGAACTCCCAATTTGGCTGTCTGGTGTGTGTATAGTATTTACCTCGTTAGACATTTGACATTAAATGAAGCTTGGTAAACATTTCAATTTGGCAAATCAACAAACTAAAATGTCTAAAAAGCTTCATTCAGGCCTAAATTCTAATACAGTTGTTTATTGCAGTGTAAATTCGCCATTAACTTACACTGTCATTTAA